>RJVU01011782.1:1521525-1543704 GCA_003731715.1 Anabarilius grahami | reverse complement strand
GATGACATGCACCAGTCACTTTGTATACTTTATTATTTAAATATAATAACTGCTCTTGAGCCCTTTTGTCACTTTAATCAGAATGAATAAGCCAATCTTTATCTGCACTGTTTGTTCACTGGTTTGCACTCTATCTGCCATGTGCCTTGCGCTGCTCTATTTAACTTTATTTATTTATTTTTATATATTTTTTTTATTATGTCTTTTTTTTACATCCCCTTATTGTATAGTTATATCTTATATTTTATATTGATCTAGATTCTTAAGCTCTACTATTAGTGTTATCTGTATGCACCGGGGGTCTGAGAGTAACGCAATTTCGATTCTCTCGATGTACTGTACATGTGGTAGAATTGACAATAAAGCAGACTTTGACTTTGACTTTGACACATGCACCCCTGAAACCACAGACCCCCCCCCACATAACAAATCCCAATTTAACCCCTGATTATATCACAACTGTTTCTGAGCCGGTTTAATGTAAAAACTGGCCTAAAACTAGATTAAAACCACAACTGATTGAGAAATGTCTCTTAACATGCGACTGTTGATTTGTCAAGCGATGGCGCTAGAGAAGCGCGCTGATTCTGCCCTATGACGTAATTGATTCGAAGTTCTGCTTTAGATTTACTCTCAGTAATATTTGTGCGTCCTGCAAATAATTAATATAGCTAATATTCCAGTTTAAACTGAATGTCCGTTTTAGTTCGTCAGTATTTATTATTAAAAATAAATCAGTAGGTGTTTTTTTTAGCGTTTTGTGTCGTTGAAAACGACTTTTTTTTTTTCGTGAAGAACATACGCTCGCTGAAAACAGGATGAAAACAGAGGTGTCAGTCGCTGCTACATTCATCAGCGGTTTACTGAGCAGCAGCGTCTCTCTCACTGGAGATCAGCTGCAGCTCTTCACTCACTCACTCACTGATGCGCTTCTAGGTGAGAGAAGAGGATGTGTGTGGGCTGACCTGCTTTACTTTACTGAGTATTCACACGCCTCCGATATACTTTTTTTTTGTTTGTTTTGTTTTTGTATTTAACATCTTGACAATTTTTTTTTCAATATTTTTTTAAAAATTAAAATGTTATTTTTTTAAAACATAGATGCCATCAGTAACATTCTTTTAAATAATCTAGTACTATTTTTTATGACAAATAATAATAAAATGCTTTAAAACATTTGTAAAGCTTCGGTATGCAGTTTGAAATGTCTCTCTTTTAGAGCACTATCGGCACCATTGGTTTCCTCATGCTCCCTGCAGAGGCTCTGGCTACAGATGTTTACGGATCAACCGTAAAATGGACCCTCTCATAGGAAAAGCAGCCTCTGCTGTTGGACTTACACAAGAGCAGCTTTTCTCATCACTTCCAATAGAGCTGACCCTGTGGGTGGACCCTTCCGAGGTGTCCTATCGGATTGGTGAGGATGGATCCATCTGTTCTCTCTACAAGTCCTCAGTGATACGGCCTAAAAGTGCCTCCTCAGCAGATACATCAGCCCACAGGAAGGAGAAAGTGAAAACCAGACGATTGAATTGATTAAAAAGGTTCAACATAACGGAAGGGTCTCTGTTTTGAAAGATTTTGAAACCCTCTCTCTATGTAAAATCTGCACTTGTTTAATATATTAAAGGAGTAACTGAATGTGCAACATAAATGGTGCATGCATCCTACATATGTCCACAAGCACCAAAGATCATGATCATTTAATTTTGGTTTGTGGACAGTGTGTATTCTTTTCATCTGAAATTGTATGAAAACACTAACATTTGATTCTTGAAGATATGTGTACCAATTTTTCCACAAGTATGACAAATGAAAAATATTTTAAAAACTGAATATTAATGGAACGGCACAATTTGTGTAAAAATAAATTAGATTTTTTAATTAGTAGGCCCCCAATTCCAAACCCATTCCATGAAGCTCCTGCCACACAGATATTTATATTAATGCCAGTGGAAATTTGGAACTCTTCAGCTATGGAATCAGCGTTGGTGACTTTTATGTACCACACATGGACTTCCACGTCATGGCTGAGTTGATTCTGTTCCTAAATGCTTCCACTTTCCAATAATAACACTTACAGTTGACCATGGAATATCTAGCAGGGATAAAATTTCACAAACTGACTTTCTGCAAAGGTGGCATCCTATCACAGTACCACAAGCGAATTCACTGAGCTCTTTAGAATGACCTATTTTTTTTACAGACTGCATGGTTGGTTACCTGGAAAATCCAGCCTCACCACTGTACCAGCGGATGAGTCTGGTCGGCCATTGAATCAATTCGATTTCTAAGGCGGAGCAAATCCGAGCAAACAGGAAGCGGAGTAAACCAATCAGAGAAGGGCGGATATGACGTTAGCAAAGCGACAAGAGAGTCAACAGCGAAAAGTAAATAAACGGCCCCGGGCATTCTGGCCTTGCCAGGCAACATGGCTAGGTGCTTGATTATAATAATTAAGAGGTGTGTCCCAATACTTTATTCCATATATTGTACTTCTGACATCATTTTTTTTTTGTAACACTTACATACTTATTCTATTTAACCTCTTTTTATAAAATAAAAATATTACATATAAAACTGAGATGAAAATGAGAAATGTTCCCTTGGCAACTAACTGAAACCTAACTTAAAGGGTTAGTTCACCCAAACATTACATTTCTGTCTTTAAATCTGCAGTAAGTCTGTAAGTTTTGCCTTTGTCGCCATCTCAGTTTGAAACCTGCAATTGCAGTGAATTGCGGAATTATCATCTGCACATGGGTTGTGCATCGGCACGACTCCTCAACGCGGATGAATCTAATGTTTGAGGTGCAGCTATGTGTGTCAACGCAGCAGTGTGGATCTTCATTGTACATCAAATGCTACGTCTTGCATGTAGGCTATGTCCAAATTAAGAAGTTTCACCGGAAAATGTCATCTGAAGAAGTAAGTAGGCCTAACATGTCATCCACTTTTGTTCTGACCAACTGAAAAATGTTTTACAATAAATTGCACAACCAGTGGTGCAAATTATTATTTTTATACTTTGTTCTTGAATTGTTAAAGTTAAAAACTTAAACATTGCGTGACTATGTAGTGTGTATTATCGTTATCCATAACTGTTTGTATTAAGCGAAAATGTGTGCTACTGTTACCTTATTACCCAACCATTGAAATGTCTTACCTGTCCAGCAGAAAAATAACCATCTCTGCGTCCGTTTTTTGGTCACGCCAACTTTCAAAAGTCCTGCCGACATTCATTCTTGTTTTCGCACGGACCCGGTCGCTTTCCCTTTTTTACTGTAGGCTTTCCGTAGTCCACACTCCGCAGTGTGGTAAAATTCTTTTTAACTTTCTGGATTACAAGCCATCAACATGTTAAATACATTCCAGCTGCTGTGAGAAAAGGCTACAAATGATGCGCCACCAGCAGCATCCACACATGCGATACTAGCCAGAACTACTCCTTTCTGTTTACAGACATGACAATGACGCAAAGACAAACGTCAGCAAACTCGTATTTCCCGCGAAATCCTACCAGTGTCACTTAGATTATAAAACATTATTACAAGCTTACCGTTGTGAATCGAGCTGAATATAGATAGTTTTGAACACTGATTGATTATCTACTTTCTCAATAATTGATTTAGGATACTTTTTTAACCCAAACAAGTTAAAGACAGCAGCTTTAATTACTCTCATGTCGTTCCACACCCGCAAGTCTTTCATTCATCTTCAGAACACAAATTAAGATATTCTGATGAAATCTGAGAGGTATATGACTCGTCCATAGACAGCAATATAATCAACACTTTCAAGGTCCAGAAAGGTACTAAAGAGTAAAGACATAGTTAAAACAGCCGATGTGACTGCAGTGGTTCAACCTTAATGTTATGAAGCGACGAGAATACTTTTTGTGCGCAAAAACAAAACAAAAATAACGACTTTATTTAACAATGTCTTCTCTTCCCTGTCTTAATCCTTACGCAGCTGACGCAGTAAGCACAATGAAGGCTTCCGTGTTTACGCCCGAATGCCGGCTCAGTATTGGCCAAAGCTGATCATGTGAGCAGCACAACACGTGTGTGATGCTCACACAGGAGCCGGATGATAATGAGCGCTGGATGTTAATAACAAATGAGAATGACACAGAAGAGAAGATATTGTTGAATAAAGTCAATATTTTTGTTTTGTTTTTGCACACAAAAAGTATTCTCGTCGCTTCATAACATTAAGGTTGAACCACTGCAGTCTTGTCGACTATTTTAACGATGACTTTAGTACCTTTCTGGACCTTGAAAGTGGTGATTAAATTGCTGTCTATGGATGAGTCATATACCTCTCGAATTTCATCAAAAATATCTTAATTTGTGTCCGAAGATGAACGAAGGTATTACGTGTGTGGAACAACATAAGGGTGAGTAATTAATGACAGAATTTTCATTTTTGGGTGAACTAACCCTTTAATGTTAGTTGTTACTTAACTAATATATTTTCCCTGATAGAAGCCCAAACGTTAAGCCTTCATTCACTCTCACATCTGTTGAGATGTTCACACTCTCTCCATTATGCATCAGTTGGTAGAGCTGCAGGCAAACCATGCAGAATAATATCCGGACTTTGCCGCAAAGATGCTTTGCCTTTAATAATTTAATAATTTTGCTGATCTTTTTGTTTATCTGTATATTAAACTGTCCAGTCTGTCTATAGGCTTCATCGTACGTCCCATCAGGTTAAGTAACGGCACCCAGAGGGAAGTTGAGGAAGTGTGTTTTAAAAGTCTTGGAATGCATTTGTTTGAACACCTGGTTAATTCTGTTCCCAGGTTATCACATGCCTCCGATAAAAACAAGCAGTACTCCAAAAATGCTCAAAACCCAGCGGATCGCTGTTAAAGCCATCAGATCTGTCTCGATTTACAAAGATTTATAAAAGTGAAGTTATGTATATCATTCAGCATGGCAACTGAATGATGTTTGAAATCTATTTCACAGCACTTTGTCATGCATTTGCGGTTTAAAGACGATATTATTTATCTTGCCCAAATCAGGAATTCTTTTTTGGCTTAATCAAAAACAGGGGGACAGAAGTGTTTTTTTCCCTCTTCTCTCAGTCCCATCCCCTGATATACCTACCAAAAACAGACAGCTGCATTTCTAACAATAAATGTCACATAGAGATGGACAACACACTCTTTTCATAATCTTAACTCACATGAGATTAATCGATTGCTTTTTTGAGTTTGCAAGTTATAAAAGTTCACCATGTTCAAAAATGCTGTCCAAGATTCCTGAACTAATAATAATTTCCTGTTGAACTCCATCCTTTATTTCCATAGCCAGCACTGTTCATTCTCCCCTATATTTTCCCTTTATTTTTCCGAATCACAGTGTTCCCTGAAAATGTCTCATTATATCACTAAAGGGAGGAACAGGTCTTAAAGTTATTGTAAGATCATGTTTATTCACAAGAAGACAGCAAATTAAATCAGTTTCAAAGTGTTTTTATCCACTTTACTCACTTTAAGCACAATTTCAAAACACAAGCACATGGACATAAAATGGATTATAGTAATCAATACATCTTCACTACAGTTTATTTTGGCAGGAATGGGGGCGAGTGATTCGTTAAATAACCTTCCGACAGCACAGAGTGGGTTAAGGCCAGTTTCATGAATTGTTTTTTAATGGTTCACAGGCAGTCACTGCAGAGAAGCTCTCATTTTACTCAGAGGCTGTGACACACTGCGCTGCTCTTCACACAGGACAAGAACTGTTTCTCCTCACAACATGATGGATATCAGGATTTTCCTCTTTTTCGTGATCGTGCCGTGGATATTTTGTGAAACGGCAAGAACCAATAAAGTGGTACCTAGACACAAAGGGGTTTTGAAAGTAGTAGATGATGAAGACTTAATCTCAGAGAGTAGAGTTGTCATGGAAGCCAAGAAACCAAAGGTACGACAATTTAATGCCGATAATGCATTTGTATACAGAAATTTGTAAAAAAAAAATTGTGATATTAAAATAGAATTTTGCTTAACATATTGATGTTTTTGATGGCTAAAACAAATGTATATAGAATGCCAGATATCATAAATCTGTTCCAAGAAAGGTATGCAATGGAAAACCTGTTAAATCCATAATGGGATTGTGTCCAATGGAAAACAGTGCAATCGGCAAGTTATCTGGGAACTCATGAGCGCATTGAAAGGCAAAATAGCATGCGAACTGGTTGAAGCCATTGATTTTGAGAGGAAATAAAATAATGCAATTTTCTTGTCATCTGCTTTACTATAGAAAAAGGTCATTCTTAACACAGACTATGATAGTCCAGCTGATACAGATGATGAAAGTCCAGGAGCAGACGATAAAGAGGAGAAGGGTATTTATTCTTTACTTTAATTTTGCATTCATTTAATTAAAAATAATATTTGAGCCTCTTTGTTTTTATTTTCATTTTATTTTTCAGAACTTCCTACTTGCCTGATGTGTGTGTGTCTAACTGGATCGGTGTATTGCGAGGAGGTTTCTCCAGACATGACAACAGTTCCACCGCTGCCAAAGGAAACGGCTTACCTCTATGCGCGCTTCAACAAAATCACTAAAATAACAAACAAAGACTTTGCTGATGTTGGTATGGGATGCTAGAATGTTTTTTGGGTGTGTCCACCAATTACACAATGTGTAATGATTGGAACCGGATCAATGTAATTAGGGCAACTGAGTGAAATTTTCCTTGAGACTACTTTAAAAGGCTCCAACAGAACTGAGAAAGGTCCCTTAGAGCCACTAGTATAGAAGGGGAGACAAATCTAGAAGGTTTTGTGCATTAAAATAGATAGTTCACCCAAAAATGAAAATTCTGTCATCATTTGCTCACCCTCATGTTGTTCCAAACCCCTGCGACTTTCTTTCTTTGTACATTTTGACTTCATTGACTTAAAAATAAATTTTCACGAGTTCACACTTATACAATCGGAAATATAGTATAGAATATGAGTATTTGGCATGCTGTCTGAGGAAAGGGAACCAAGCTCGGAATTTGGCCTGAACCCAGAGCACTCCCCCAATCCCTGGCTGGGATAGGAATAATCGAGAGTGAGGAGTTGATGGAGTGGAGGAGGGATGCTGGAAAAAATATCATGTAACAGAGGTAAGAAGGCTCTATATACAGTGGGTACGGAAAGTATTCAGACCCCCTTACATTTTTCACTCTTTGTTAAATTGCAGCCATTTGCTAAAATCATTTAAGTTCTTTTTTTTTTTCCTCATTAATGTACACACAGCACCCCATAAAAACACAGAATTGTTGACATTTTTGCAGATTTATTAAAAAAGAAAAACTGAAATATCACATGGTCCTAAGTATTCAGACCCTTTGCTCAGTATTTAGTAGAAGCACCCTTTTGATATAATACAGCCATGAGTCTTTTTGGGAAAGTTGCAACAAGTTTTTCACACCTGGATTTGGGGATCCTCTGCCATTCCTCCTTGCAGATCCTCTCCAGTTCTGTCAGGTTGGATGGTAAACGTTGGTGGACAGCCATTTTTAGGTCTCTCCAGAGATGCTCAATTGGGTTTAAGTCAGGGCTCTGGCTGGGCCATTCAAGAACAGTCACAGAGTTGTTGTGAAGCCACTCCTTCGTTATTTTAGCTGTGTGCTTAGGGTCATTGTCTTGTTGGAAGGTAAACCTTCGGCCCAGTCTGAGGTCCTGAGCACTCTGGAGAAGGTTTTTGTCCAGGATATCCCTGTACTTGGCCGCATTCATCTTTCCCTCGATTGCAACCAGTCGTCCTGTCCCTGCAGCTGAAAAACACCCCCACAGCATGATGCTGCCACCACCATGCTTCACTGTTGGGACTGTATTGGACAGGTGATGAGCAGTGCCTGGTTTTCTCCTAACATACCGCTTAGAATTAAGGCCAAAAAGTTCTATCTTGGTCTCATCAGACCAGAGAATCTTATTTCTCACCATCTTGGAGTACTCCATGCGGGCTTTCATGTGTCTTGCACTGAGGAGAGGCTTCCATCGGGCCACTCTGCCATAAAGCCCCGACTGGTGGAGGGCTGCAGTGATGGTTGACTTTCTACAACTTTCTCCCATCTCTCGACTGCATCTCTGGAGTTCAGCCACAGTGATCTTTGGGTTCTTCTTTACCTCTCTCATCAAGGCTCTTCTCCCCCGATAGCTCAGTTTGGCAGGACGGCCAGCTCTAGGAAGGGTTCTGGTCGTCCCAAACATCTTCCATTTAAGGATTATGGAGGCCACTGTGCTCTTGGGAACCTTAAGTGCAGCAGAAATATTTTTGTAACCTTGGCCAGATCTGTGCCTTGCCACAATTCTGTCTCTGAGCCCTGAAGGCAGTTCCTTTGACCTCATGATTCTCATTTGCTCTGACATGCACTGTGAGCTGTAAGGTCTTATTTAGACAGGTGTGTGGCTTTCCTAATCAAGTCCAATCAGTATAATCAAACACAGCTGGACTCAAATGAAGGTGTAGAACCATCTCAAGGATGATCAGAAGAAATGGACAGCACATGAGTTAAATATATGAGTGTCACAGCAAAGGGTCTGAATACTTAGGACCATGTGATATTTCAGTTTTTCTTTTTTAATAAATCTGCAAAAATGTCAACAACTCTGTGTTTTTCTGTCAATATTGGGTGCTGTGTGTACATTAATGAGGAAAAAAAATGAACTTAAATGATTTTAGCAAATGGCTGCAATATAATAAAGAGTGAAAAATTTAAGGGGGTCTGAATACTTTCCGTACCCACTGTATATAATCCTCCTCTTGCACTGATTGGGCTGATTATCTGAACGTGCTCCTCCCAAAGTAAAACATAATTTCTTTATTGGCATCTATGGTTCAATACAGAACTTTTAACATCCATGGAACCATTTCATTGCATAAAAGGGTTCTTCAGATTATTAAAATGTTCATCACTCTAAGAAAGCATCTTTTTAGAAGTGTCAACTGAAAGGTTCATTGGGGAACCTAAAATAGCATTGTTCGAAAAAGTCCTTTTTGGAACCTTTATTTTTAAGAGTGCATGGACAAAAGCCACAGAAGTCATACAGTTTTGGAATGGCATGAGGGTAAGTAAATGATGACGATGATGATGAAGTTCATAAAAAGCTATAAAATTCAGTTGTACCCCCATGGTAATGTCCAAATGTGTAAATAAAATAAAAAAATGGTGCTATATAGTACTAAAAGTGGTTCCCATATGATTACGAGCCAAGAACCACTTTTAGAGCTATATAGCACCTTTTATTTTAGAGTGTAGGCTACACATGGTATGTCATATTATATTTCTTTACAGCCACGCTGAGAAGAATTGACCTGTCTGGCAACCTCATCTCTGAGATAGAAGATGGAGCATTTTCAAAACTCGATCAGCTTGAGGAACTAACACTCGCTGAGAACAAGCTGGTCAAACTGCCAATGCTACCAACCAAACTTGTGTCTCTCAATGTCAATCACAATCTACTTAAAACAAAGGGAGTGAAAGCAAACATTTTCAAGGTAAAAGTGAACAAAAGAAAGAATCTTAAATGTTATTGATAGAATTTTGTCTTATTCATTGTGACTGGCTTCCATCTTTTGCATTAGAAACTCAGCAAGCTGTCATACCTGTACCTTGGAGACAACGGGTTGGAGGCCGTCCCACCGCTTCCGGAAAGTCTGCGTGTGGTTCATCTGCATGTACGGCCATCTCTGTAGTCTCAATATATTTATACTGTAGTATTTAGTGTGTTCCTATATGTATGAATACTTTTAAAATGGTTTTCAGAACAACAACATAACGTCACTGACGGATGACACGTTCTGCAAAGGAAACAACACGCACTACATCAGGTACAACATGCAGGAAGTTCGGCTCGATGGAAACCCAATAACCCTGGCTCAACATCCCAACAGCTTCATCTGTTTGAGAGCTCTACCGATTGGACACTACAAGTAATTCGCTGAGAAGAAGAAAATGTTCCTTGAGCCATCGTCCAGCTGGCAACTGCTGTTATAATGTTAGACAGCACATTCAAAAAGATTTAACAGCGTAATAAAGAATATTGACTTTTAAGACTTTTCAGTGCATCACGCTTGTAGATGTTTAAGATCATTTAGATAATTTGTAAGACACATATACAGGCAATAACAAGTATTTTCTTGACTTTCCTTCTGTGTAATCATCTTGTTGTATTTTTGTAAAAGTAAAAGTTGCAAAATAAGAAGTAAAATGTGAGGCAATAAATGACTATAAATCTAAACTGGGCAAATGATTTTCAGTGGGATTTTTACTGACATCCATTGCTGGTAAATAAATTTGTTTTGGACCAACGGACTTTGCTGGACTTTATCTTCATAAATTTAACACAAAGTATACACTATAACTGATTTTTTTTCCCTACCACAGCTAAGTAGGAAAAAAAAAGATTCTGTAAGTCACAAATAATGAGAATCAATATATTTCATTATATTGATAACATTTCTCATAATTGACTTAACATCACATAATAAGAAATAAGTAATAAGAAAGTCAATACAAGAAAGTTTGTCATTAAGTCATTATAATGAGTAAGTTTCTCTTTATTATGGGAAGTCATTCGATTTTTTTCTAATTTTTATGACATTAACTTAAGTTTTTAAGTTAAAGTTTTTCCTTATTATGAGATAAGCAAAAATGAAACAAGAAAGTTTCTCATTATTATGAGATGTTAAAGGTAGGGTAGGCAATTTTTTTTAAAAACACTTTTTGTTATAATGGTTGAAACTCTCTCACATCCTGATAGCAATCAATAATTGAAGTGGTCTAAATATTAAAACGTACATATATCTACTGTGGAAGTCTCAGGAGCAAAAAATGTTCATCCAATCATTGCATTCGGTCCTAATGCAATGATACAATGTCCTACCTGCCTGTCAACAGCTGGGTCCCAATTCAGAGGCTGCATCTTTCGAAGGCTGCATTCGAAGGCCGATTGTGTCTCAGTGGCATGACGAAGACTTCAATTGCGGCCTCCAAATGCGTCCTTTGTTTCCCGTGAAATGAAATCCTTTGTGGCCTTGCCTAACCCAGAATTCATTGCACGCCAGTGATGACAGGATTTTTTTTCCTAATCATATAAATGTAAAAATAAAAACCCCCTTTAAAGCCGCTCAAATGTTGACTTGTATCTTACTAAGATGCGATTATGTATTGGGATGCAGCAAACATTTAAGGTGCTTCTCTTTTTTTATTTGTGCATCATCGTTTCCTTTCTCGCATCTTAGCTCCACCCCCTTAGGATGCGAGAGAAGGATACACCTGTGTATCCTCGCTCATGACTCCTCAGGAAGCTTCCTCGCTCCTCGAGGTGTAATTAGAGAATTGAGATTTGAGTCCTTCAAGATGGCTGAATTTGATCGGTTTCCAGATCACCGGCTGGAGGATGGAGGAGCGAGGAAACGAGGTAGAATCAACTTGAGTATTGAGAAGCACCCATGTATTTCCATACCTCTGCTCACACAGACATCACACGTCATCAGCGTGTTCTATGAGGCTATGCAGAGTTGTAGACAGTCACCAAGCACCACAAACAAACAGCAGCCGCCTTTTACAGTTCCTCCTGAACCAAAACAACAAGCTTATGCTGCGTTCACGCCATGTCATAACCGTAATTACAAGATGGCACCTGTGACATTCTACCCGGAGCTGTTCACATCCTCAGACTCTGATTTATGCAACACTAAAAATGCCAAAATGAATCTGCAGCAGTCAGGTGGTACAAGTAAGAGCTCTGTAAGTTATTATTGCAATGCTATGTGCTTTGAGACATGAGGTAATTTAACACCATCTCCCGTGACGCTTTGCAGACTGTGTTGTGTGCATTCATGTGTTTTGGAGGAGGCGTGGCTTTGGAGACACTCTGAAGGTAGGGTGGGATTGCATGCTTTCAAAGCTAGCTTGCTATTGTTAGCCTCACCAAAATTACCTACTTTACCTTTAAGTCATTATTATGAGAATGTTTAAGAGATAAGTCATTTTATTACTTTTTTATGATGTTTTTTCATTACAAGACACTAAATTATTAGATTTTTTTCTGTATTTAAGAAGAATTTTTTTTAATTATTGAGATACTAAGCCATAATTACAAGAAAGTTTCTCATTATATGCTGTCATTATTATGAGAGCATTTCTCAATATAATGTCACTAAGTCCTAGTTATGAGATTAATTTCTCATTATTATGACTTACAAAAAAATATTTTTACTCATCTGTGGTAAAAAAACAGGCTTCCAAAGTGTATTAGTTTGAATCACAGAACAGACAGAATTTTTATTGCGTAAATAACCATCTTTATCTCTTAGTCAATACAAAAATGGCACCTTCCTCACAGAAACACACTGACAGTGTTTTGCACATCATCTGTCCTCAGTTACGCAGTCCCTGTCACTGCTGCCTTACAGTTGATGTATATTAGTATCCCCATTTTTGAATTATATCAAAAGTGTGTTAGTGTGCAAAAGTGTTGGTTTCAGTTTTCTCATCATGATGATCGTGTATTTCCAGTGTGTTCTCATTTGGCTTCAGACTCTGTGAGCACAATCAAGCCCCCATCAATCTTGTGTTGGTATTCCCTCTCCGATTGTTTTCTTCTGTAGACATCATCTGTGGAGGCAGAAAATAATGTAAACACTTATCCATAACAATCACCAATACAGAATTAACTTACATAAATATAGGGTATTTAATATTAGTCAACTGTGTTCCACCGTAAATGATAGACATTAAAAGTTTTCCGTAAATCATCATTCACGTTGGATTAGCACAAGCAGTACAGTAGCAAGCCTGCGCAAAGAGGACGCAGAATGATGAACAGAAACGCTTCAAAGAGAGGGGCGTGTGTGTATACATAACATTTGACTTACAAAACGTTTCTCGTCCTATTCTCACGTTAATCATGATCCACTCCATGACACCCCCGATACAGAAGAACACCGGCAAAAATCTGTACGTTCCAAATCGTCTTTTTCCAGGTACAAGACTTAATATATATTTTAGGTTCCGACTTTTTCTGAACATCTTTCTTTTTCAAAACACAATTACCAGCTAGACGCTTCTAAAGCACAGCACAATAATATGCACTAATAAAAATGAGTTTTAATCGCTAGAATACAACATCTGCTCAGTTGTGCCCTTCAACACTGATCTCGCACTTAACGCATGCGCTGACAGAAGTGACAGAACAGGAATACAACATGGCGGCGTAAACGTCATGGTTAGTGTGTTCTGATAGGTCCGCTGGCAGGACTCTTCCAAATCTGATATAAGAGAGGGCTGAAGTCCCTTTTATACAGTCTTTGGCATTGGGGGTTCTCACTCATTGGCATAANNAAAAAAAAAAAAAAAAAAAAAAGTATTTATGCATATAAACATTTAACTGTGATACATAATTTAACTTTGAAAAAAGCCTCTCTATGATTTATATTTTTAAGCACTCTCAGAAGATAGACTAAAATAAGACAATTAGCTCATGCCGATATTTTTTTTTTCTTTTTGAAATGAAACTGATGAACAAATCAATGAAATGTATTTCTATTTACAGCATGTGGGCATTTAATGAATGTGTTAGAAATACATGCACGCTAACATTTTGATGTTGCACATAGTGCACAATGTTTGACAGATTTCTCATCTGATGGAATGACTGAATACCTGAAACATATTTTCTGGTGAATCAATGTTTTTTTTTTTTGTTTTTTTTTACATGGTCAAGGTGTCCATAGATTACTGAACATTGCTTGAGTATCATCTGAATATGTATTTATGTCATATATCGTTTTGATGCTTTCATTTTGAACAAATCTTGAACATTTCATTCCCTTTTTCTTTTGCTTGGCCTCAACTGACAATGGAATTTCTACATATTAAAACATCGCATTGGAAACAGCAGCAACCACATTTGACATTCATAAATTTGTCAGTCTTCTACTTTATATGCTGGCCGGCAGAAAGTCCAGTGATGCTCCACTGTGTTCTCATTGGCACGCTCACTCATGTGGTGCACCCGTGTGTTTCGAATGGTGAATCCCTGTTTGGTGATGTAGTCCATGAGGTGGACCCTTAGAGACACCTCTTGATGATGGTCACATGGTCCAAAGGTGAAAGACACCTGACAGTCTCTGGTGTCCATCATGTGTTTGTTCCACTTGGTGAAGCTGTTGGATATTCCCTCAAGCAGCGAGTGGACCTTGGTGGTTATGGTTAGTTGTGTGATAATAACCGCTACTGGGTTTGAGTACTTAGACAGCTTGCGGGTGCTGGACAACTCCACCACCTGCTCAAAAGTGTCCAGTGGGTACAGAGGTTTTGGGTCATTGAGGCATTGTATTAAAGGCTCGATCTGATAGAAGTCAGCTTCTTTACGCAGAAGGTCCATCTCCATGAAGTCAACAGGAAGAGTGAGCTCGGATGTGCGCAGGAAGTTTAATATGTAGCGGAAAAGCGTCCCGTCTCGATCGATGAAGTAGTTTCCCTGAGCGTCCCGCGTGGTGGGGAAGTCGCCGCGGAACATGGCGCCCAGCATGGAATCTGGGTAACGTTGAAGAGTGGAGACAGAGGTCGTGTAGAGGTGACCTCCGACATTTAAGGTGACTGGGTGAGTCAACTAAAAGAGATGGACAATGTGTGATGAGTTACATTAAAGTTTTCTCACTAATCAAAAAGTGTTTTCATCAGAGACTTTAATGTAACTAACCTGTTAATACTTTTACCATAAATGAAATTAAAGATAATTGAAAATAAAGTTTGGGTAATTGAAACCAATATGCTATTCAGTAGTTTATCCATGTTAGGTGCACAAAATAGACACTCAATGGAGAAGTACAAATTAAACGCCAATGTTTCGGTCGTCCAAAACTATTTAGGCCGAAATTGAAAAATTATTTTCTTGCCGTTTTGGCTGAATATTTTTGGTTGCTGAAATTTTGGCCCATCACTAATAACAGGATCTGGGGAAAAAATTTGGAAATGGTTCTTTCAATTCCTGCATTAAAATCTGAATCAGATTGGACAGAACTTACAGTGTGTTGAACTGGAAATAGAAAAGGATGGTTTGTTAAAATGTAGGCTTTACATTTTGCTTCAAAGTTTAAAATGCTGTTAAAAGTTTATAGGTCATAATTCGAAGGCTACATAGACATTGCAGTCAGAAAGACAGACAGCCCATCTATCAATGGAAACTTTGACCTATTTGAATGTCAGTTATGGAAAATCCTTCAATCTGATTACTTAGAAAAAATTACAGTCAATTCAAAACAGGCTGCAGGTCTAAACAGACATTGTTGGCTTTTGATTGAAAGAATTACAATTTTCACATTTTCAATGGCAATCTGTGACTTATGGGATCATCTAGTACAAGAAAACTGTAAAGGCCTGTTCACACCAATGATAAATACAATAACTATGAACTTTAATAATTGCTCTAATTCTATGAGAATAGCAAACAACACAGAGGAACAATATAATTGGAATCGCTTTCAGAAAAATGTCTTTCAAGCTTGGGCATTTAACATTAAAAGATTGTTATAATGAATTCGTCTTCTCTAGTTAACAAAAAAAATACACTTATTTCAGTAATATGAATGTCTGAATTTCAATTATTTTTAATTATACTTATTCAAATTGCAATACTGCACGGCACACAACTCTGGCTAATAACCAATATACTTTAAGTATAACAATAACTTCAGTTAAATATTCCTCCACATACATACCCTATGCCCCCAGTCCCCATTATCCATTTGATATGGATAGGTAGACCGCTCTGACCCACAGAAGAATTTCGGATACTCTGCTTGATTACACCTGCAAAAAAAGACACTTATTAGCCACACATCAAGGCACATAAATATACAGACCCACTTGAGGGTCTCTGAATGTTTTCTGAGGCAATAATGACGCGCACAATAAGATAAACACATGTATTTCTGTGTGAGGAAGCTCAATGAATTAGATGCTCAATAGAATGCTAGCTGTGTTGGTAAGACAAGTAAACAGGTTTTCTGCAACGTAATTACTTACCGTTTAGAAGAGTTAAGAACGTCCAGCGATTGTAACGTTACCTGCTGTACCTAACATTAAAACATGAACATGTTTTAATAAAATGAAGCGTTTTTACTATGAACCTTTGCTAGCCAGCTCCCATAATATACAGCTAGCTCCCTGCTAAGTACTAATGTGACGGTGACGTAAATTAATAAAATAAAGGTTTTTCCTGACAGTCATATTGTGCGGGATAACCTCATCCTTACCCGTCTCCAGAGCTGAGGGGTTTAATCGTCGGTTTTGATTGCGGCTATACAGGACACAGAGGGTTAGCTGCTCAAAGACGACAATACAGCTGCCGCACTGTCACGTGACCTACACTAGCGTACATTACGGCCGATTTAATGCAATTCTAGATTGTCTCTTAAGGCTGCGGATAAAATGTTGCTTTGCACTAGTATAACATATCTACAGAATTTCACAAGAACCTTTTGGAGATGGCAAATCATAGTTTATTGGACATGTGCCATGGTAATAGAGCTACTGATGAAACGCTGCAATCATGCCATAGGGGCCCACAGGAATTCAAGCAGGATAATTGTAGTAACATATAAATTAAATATATTTAAATGTATACATATTTTAATAAATATAAGTTATATTAAATTTAAATATAAATGATTAATTCAATGTATGTTTCTTCTAATATATCCACAGTTTATAGTGCAAATAGTATTGTTTTAATCCTTATTTTTATTTTTAAATCCATCAACTCCTCCACCTTTTTTACACCATTTATTAATCTTTGTTAATGTTAGTTAATACAAAACAGTTAGTTAACAGTTAATACATTGTGTGAGAACTAACGTGTTAACTAATGTCAACAAATGTGACCCTGGACCACAAAACCAGTCATAAGTCGCATGAGTATATTTGTAGGAATAGCCAACAATACATTGTATGGGTCAAAATTATCGATTTTTCTTTTATGCCAAAAATCATTAGAATATTAAGTAAAGATAATGTTCCATGAAGATATTTTGTAAATTTCCTACTGTAAATATATAAAAAATATATATTTTTGTTAGTGGATATGCATTGCTAATGTCAATAACAACAGGCGATTTTCTCAATATTTAGATTTTTTTGAATTTTATGACTGGTTTTGTGGTCCAGGGTCACAAATAAAACTTTTTAAAAATGTATTAGTACATGTTGAAATTAACATTAAGATGAATAAATGCACACTTCATTGTTAGTTCATGTTAACTAATGTTATCAAGAAAAAATCTTATTGTAAAGTGTTACCATGTACTTTCTATAAGTGTGATCTCTTTCTTTAATCAATCAAACTGAAAAACATTGAAAAATTATTACTATGAATATAATATCTCCCTAAGTTTGTTATATATATACACACACACACACACTTCATGGTCAGTGGGGTGCTGCATTTAATAAGCAAAATACGGTTGATAGCAGAGACGTCTCAGGATTTCTTCTTTGTGCTGGCACTCTCTGTGCTCTGCTGAGAGATGATGAAATCTAAAATGAGTTTGGCTGTTTGTCGCGGTCGCTCCATGACCACAGAATGACCGCAGTTCTCCAGCAGATCAACACGGCAGTGCGGAAGAGCCTCTGCAAGCACAGCTGCTCCAGACACATCCACCACCTGAAAATAAAGACAGGAATATCAGGGTTATTATAGTTAACTAAAACCATGAGAAAATATTTTGTTACTGAAATAAAATATTTTTAAATTATTATCATTTTCATTAAGTTTAACTTGATGTATTAAAATAAACATTAATATATATATATAAAAAAATAGTCTCATTTAAACTATTAACTAATAAAACTGCCAAAACTACAAAAACTTAAAATTAAAATGAAAATTAAAAAAAATAAAAACAAGTTCAAAATATTAATAAAAACTACATCTACTAAAATAACACTGAGTATGTACTGAACTATGTGCGTTTTCTATGTATAGTGTCAGTAAGCATGCTTAGACATACCTGGTCCTGTTTGCCCCAGATGACTTGTAAAGGAGTAGTTATTTGCTGCATATGCTCATGCAAAGCATATTTTGAATTTTCACTCATAATTTCCATGAAAACTGTGGTAGTTTATAGAGACAATACTTTAGGCAAAGTACAATTATGCAAAACAACACTTGTTATTGCATGTTGCCTATATTCATACTGACCCTCATGATAAAAGTCATTGTGTGGAATCCGTACATCCACCAGGCCTTGAAGAATCTATAAACAAAGGTAAACGCCACACATGGTGTGTGAAGGTGTGTTCTGAATCTAGAGTAATTCTACACGACATGTGTGTCACTAACCTGTTGAGGCACTCTGAAGCGCACGTGAGAACAGAGCTTCAGCATCTCCTCCATCTCTTCTGGGGTGGATGGAATAAGAGGAATATTCAAAGTGTACTGGCTGTGCTCCACGTCATGCATCTGACAGTCAAACTTGGTCTCGTTTTGGTTCTTCAGACCTTCAGAGAAAAATGTGAGCATGCAGGAGTGATATTACGGAGTATTTTTTGTTTGTCTGTTTAAATTAATCCATGCATTCTGTAACAAAGACAAAATATATTGACTAACCGGCTGGGCAGATGAGGGTCAAACTGTAGAGATCTGAGGGATGGCAGGCTGCATACACTCCTGCCACAGTGCCACCCATTGAAGTGCCCACCAGGTGGAACGGCTTTCTGTTTAGTCGAATGGCCTCTACAAACTGAGTGGTGTAAAAGTAGGGAATATTCATAAATGCTGCCAACACAAACATGTAATATGCTGGCTCGTGATCATAAGATAGATTTAATTCAGATGTGAATCTTTATTCTTTTTTACACAAATAGAAAGTGAAAAAAATTACTTAACCTTTAAGAACAGTTGATTGTCAACCTTAGGAGCTTTTGTTCCAAGTTATACTCTAGGCTTTACAAATATTACATGAGCTGTTTAATTTTTTTATTCATTTTACATTACTGTTTAAAAGTTATATATATATATATATATAAATAAATGTGAGTTGTTTTTTATTTTATTTTTAAAAGTAGTCTCTTATGCTAACCATAAGGCAGCCTTTTTTTTGATCATATGCTGTAAAAACAGTAATGCTGTGAAATATTATTACAATTTAAAATAACTGTTTTCTATTTTAATATATCTTAAAATGTAATTTATGGGGAAATCATTATCAGCATCATTACTACAGTCTTCAGTGTCACGTGATCCTTCAGGAATCATTCTAATATGCTGATTTGCTACTCAAGAAACATTTCGTAGAAACAAATTGTGATAAAAAGAAATCAAAAGTTCAAAAATAAAGCAAATGAATAAATTAAATAAATTACTTTTAATCAATTTAATGCATCCATGCTGAATAAAAGTATTAATTTATTTGAAAAAAACCTCCAAAAATCTTACTGACCACAAATGTAGAAAAATTGTATATGTGAATATTTTATTTGTATCCCTGTTACCAAATTTTGGTACATAAAACCCTATGTGTCTCTTATTTTCTAGTGTAATTTTTTTTTGTCTAAATTAAGTTCAGTATACAGACAAGCTAATTTTGGATTTGGTATTAAAATGAGTTAATTATTCAAAGTGGTAATTACAACAATTAATTGCATGACATTTATGTAAATTGTCATTTTATTTGAGATAATTTAAGCATATCTAATAGTTCTCACAACAAACAGTATTTTTGTTTCTATGGTTTAAAAATAATAATATTGCACCTATTTGTACCCTGTTAATAGAAAAAGGTACCCATCCAGCCATTACCTGCTGTATTCTCTTGACCTGGCCCTGGATTGAATAGTCATCCGTGCTGGTACGTGTTGTCCCCTCATGCCCTGGCATGTCAACACACAGCAGGTGCAGATGTTTGGGAAGGTACTGTTTAAGATAAAGACACAAACTGCTTATCGCTGTTATAATGAACAACATACTGTACATGGCATTTTCATTTTCTACCTCACACACCAGCCATGTAAACATACTATACCTTCACCATGGGGAGCCATGTGTCCTTATGCGCAGAGAAGTCATGCAGCATGAGTATAGAGGGCCTGAGGCCTGGTTTCCCCCTGTGTGAGTAACAGAAGCGATAACCTCCGCAGTCTGCATAACGTACCTGCAGACCCAGAGTTCTCCTCCAGTACCTACACAAACAAAAATGTTCACTGGTCAGAATATATGAACAAAAAATATGTGCATTCACATTTAATATGCATCATTGCAAACCTGTTGGTAAATAACATCTGCCAAAAAATGTAGCACATATATATAAAAAAACTATTAAGATTAACAAATGCTGTAGAACTACTGTTTAGTGTAGTTCAAGTCACCAAATGAAGTTAACAATAACAAATAAAAATTGTCAAGTGTAACCATATATAAAAAAACTAAATAATGTACATAGACAAAAACAAAGTATAGCTATAAAAGATGCATGTATAGTTTTAAAATATGTATTTATAAATGCAGTCCAAAAGACTGATATCAACAGTGAAAATGCTTATTTATGCATACATATTACTAGTATATTAATATACAACATTTATTATATACATCGAGTAAAATGTCAGTCACAAATTTGGTTAAAAAAAATATTTTATTAGGGACCTTAAAAATCTGAAATATTTCTAATTTCTTTTTTTTTTTTTAATTCTAAAACTTTTTTTTTTTTTTTTAAATGCAGGTATATAGTATTTTAAGTGGTATTTACCAGTAATAGACTTTGATGAGCGATGATGGCCACAGCATAAAGGAGGCCATGAAAAGGAGGAGAGGGATAGCAAGAGTCCCTGCAGCAATGGCAAACATATTCACCATATCCTGATCCATGGCAACTCTGGATTTATCTAGTAAGCTCCCTGCAGAATAATACAACACACAATTACAAGCAGAAATGCTGCACTGATTGCCAAACATTAAAAATGTTAGGGAATGATGAAGAAATTCAAAATACCTTTGTTGTTCTGCTATAAGGCAGCATATATACAGGTCAGATTCAAAGAGGGTGAGGGATAGGGGAGGGTCTGGCAGCATCTGTTTGTGTCTAATCAATACATGTAACCTAGATATCTCACCATGCGCTTAAAATATTTACATGACTATCACTTTATCGCTTCATTTGAATGTCACTGCCTACAATAAATCTATTTTGTCCTTAATGTTTTTATACATTCAAAGACATATTTTACAATTCTGAACATATATCTATTACAATATCTCACTATAATTAGGACAACTAAACCTTTGAATTGAGGTTAAAAGTATAAATCATTAATATAATAACAATTGCCCTATGACTCAACAAATAGATTTGTAACCGCTTGAGAGCAATGAACTTACTTCATAAGGTTAATCCTACATTGACGTCATTCAGTGAAGTCAGTTATAATCAAGCAAAATCACAGATCCTGAAAGTTCCATTTAGACATCATACTGTAGCTGGTCAGTGTGCTCCCTGCGCTTATAATATAACAAAAGTCAGCTGTCTGCTTACCCCAGTAAACACAGAGATGGCATCCAGAGAAAACTGTGTGTGGTGATCCCGTGATCAAGAAATCAATGAGTTCAGATGGAAAATGCAATATTTTCCTAACTCTAAATAAACAAACAAATAAATAAATAAATGGAAAAGTAAATAAAAATTAGACTACGATGCATTTAATAATGGATTAATAAAAATTTGATATTACATTTTTTTTGCATATAAATTCCATTTAACATTTAAAGCCATTTAGGTGCATTTATGCTTGTATCACATTTATGGTGACTGCTAACACATTTCTAAAAATAAAAACAAAAATAAAAAAGAAGAAAAAAAAATAAAGAATTCACAAAATGAAATCCTCCAGATGTCTAAAGGCATCACTGCATGTGAGCAAAGTTATGAAAACCAATTCACATTTGTTCAGAGTTGAAATTCAAATGTGTGATTTTAACCAGGGATTCAAATTAGTTTTGCATTAAATATAGTGAAAAAAAATTAAGGAATCTGAGGAGAATGATAATATATTTAAAAACAAAACAACAAAAACATAATGATAATATTTTAAAAATAATACTTATATATTTATTATATATTTTATGTATTTATTATAATTATATAAATATTATTATTTATA
>RJVU01011782.1:1493497-1521367 GCA_003731715.1 Anabarilius grahami | reverse complement strand
ATTTGACTTCTACATTGTCACAAAAAATGTATTTCAAATAAATGCTGTTCTCTTAGATTTTCCATTTATCAAAGAATCCTGAAAAAATAATCACAGTTTGCAGAAAAATATTATGCAGCACAACCGTTTTCAACTTTGATAATAATAAGAAATATTTCTTGAGCAGCAAATCAACATATTAGAATGATTTCTGAAGGATCATGTGACACTGACACTAATGATGCTGAAAATGATTAAATTGTATTTTAAAATATATAAAAAAAAATTTTTTAAATTGTAATACTTTACTGCTTTTTTATTTTTTTTTATTTTTACTTTTTACTGTATTTTTGCTCTAATGTATGCAGACTTGAAGAGCGTAAGAGACTTCTTTCAAAAACATAAAAATCCTACCAAGCCAAAACTTTTGAACAATAGTGTATGTACACATAAATAGATGAATGGATTTCATAGAACACCAATATGGAACGGAGATCCAGGAATATGCTCATCTCCCCACTTCACTGCTAATATGTATTTTCCCCTTTCCTTTACGGCATAGTTGATCCTGTACTGATGTCCGCCCATGTGAATGATCGACAACCGCTCGCAGGGGACGGTTGGGCCATGCATGCCGACAAAGAGAAGGTTTTGTCCTACAACACAAAATGCAGCTACACAGTTACACCCAGTTCTGAGAGAGACATTTCTTTTGCATTACTTAAGTAAAATGAATTACTTAATCTTCTAGCTAATGTCAAGCTGCACTCACCAGCTTTACGGCAGTCCACATAAAAAGTGTTTTTGCGTCCTAGAATGCCCTTACTCAGGCCTGGGCCATGGCAGATGACTTTACTAGCGTTAGACAGGAAAACTGGCTCAGCACTGCTGTCAGATGATATGTTTATCTCCAACTCTGACTGAGAGGGTTCCTCGTAACTGTTACACATCTGATTATGATCTATGGGAGAAAAAGAACAAAGTACTATCAGACACTACACACTCAGATATCTCCCATGCAAAATGGAAATTGTCTTCAAAAAATTGCTAATTCATACCAGAGCCACTTTGTCCTTGTGTGAGACTCTTATCTGTGGCGGCACTGACAGACACAAGGAATGGGCTTTCGGAAATATGCTCCTCATTAAACATGACTGAAACCTCATAGTCACCTGCAAGAGAACAAATTCTGTAAATATGTCTATAAATAGGTCCTTCTCTTGGAGATGGAGTAGTTTTACTGGTGTCATTATGAATATGCAGTACATTTTTATGTGCCTAAAGACCCATTCACACCAAGAATGATAACTATTAAAGATAACTATATTAGCATCCACACAAACACACGTCTGCTACTTTAAATGCTTGCAGGATGGATTTTGATTGGCTTTTGTTCAGCTGAAAAATCTGTTCTGAAAGTGATTCCAACAATATCATTCCTCTGTGTCCTTATCATTATAGTTGTGGCGTGGACTTCCCTGTAGAATTAGAATGATTATTAAAACTTTATCATTATTGTTATCATTATAGTTAGTTATCGTCCTTGATTTGAACGGGCCTCAATTCTTAATATATTGAATGAAATGCTTGAATCTGCTTTCCGTAACTTTTTGGCGCTCTAGCGGTTAATAAACAGAACTGCATTCGTCTTGCGGAAGAACATTTTAGCCGGAACTACTTCCCTTTGTTTATGACTATGACGAGTCACGCAGGTACTGTGCTACTCCGCAGCGGTGCCGACCCGAACTAGTCTAAAATAGTCCGAATATAATGATTCAGGATAAGACAGAAACAAGGTTTGGAAAATGGATTTGTGATGTACTCACTCATAATATAATTTTTGTACATTTTGAACACAAAGAAAGTTATGGACAGGAGCTTTAACTTGTATTTCAAAGATGTAAATAATACTAGATACTTTTTGTTATAGTATCACAAATTTATTTTAAATCATTCCAGATTTCTAATGACATCATTCTCTAGAAAGTCACATCATTTTTGGTGGGGGAAAAAATAGGTATTAAGTAATTTATGTAAAAACAGTAGCAATGGACTTGATGAATGCTGTTATATTGTATGGTATTAGCTAGTTCGCCTCACTGTAAAACATTTCATTCTCATCGATACAATTAGAGGAACTGGTATGATGTTATCAAAACATTAAAGATGGTTAAAAAAATTATCACAATTGACAAGTTGACATTCTCATATGCTAACTTTAGGTACATTTTTCTTTGGTTAAAGCTTATACATAAGTTATACATAATTAAAGTTTAAGTACCTGAGCCTGACTGGATATTTCCGACATATTTTCCCAGACAATGTCCATAACATATTTTTTAAACATTACATACAGTATACTGCATAACAGCAATTACCCACCAGGCTCTTGTGCTGTGTAGGACACAATGCAAGAACCATCCAGCTGATCATCAAAGTGGAGCTCAATCTTTCCAGGACCTTCTACTGAGACAGACAGAGTTCCTGCTCCGGCCTCACGGGACCAAATATTAAAGTCAGCTGCAAAATGAAATCAATACATACTTTTGATATGACTCACAAGTGAATTAGCCAGCTGTCACAGTACATAACAAAACACCTCGTGCTAATAAAACAGAAATAGAGAAATATGTGTGGGATACCTGGAACACTTGCCAGAGCTGTCTGAAGGCCTTGTCCCCACACCTGGATCCTTTCACATCCTCCTTGTCCAAGTGGGCCGACAGTGTACTGGAGTGGGCAGCCAGGGATTGTCTGGCCTTGGTTTTTTATGGTTACATTATAAACTCCCATCTCTTTTGCTAGAAAGCTCACTGTATAGATGTCACTGCCTGTAGCAACAATAACAGCCTCTCCTTGAGTTCCTGATGGCTCATAGATGTGTGCAGACAGAGTCTCAGCATCAGTACCTGTGAAGAAAGGGAATGTGTTTGTTAACATTACTCCAATGTTCTTGAGAAGTGAGATATAGTACCTGGATTAGTGTGATGTGCTATTCATCTAACCCGGGATTTTAAAGGCTAAGCTGCATTCACTCCCAATGCTGGCAATAGGAGCTGCTTTCTGTTTGTGCGTGATATTCTCTCTCATAAGTCCACGGTCTGTTATCACAGCTGTAAAAGGACTCCCTGGGGAAGAGGAATTTAATGGGTTATTATTCATTTAATGTACTTAAAAAGTTAAAACATGTCTTATTATCAATGTTGAACACAGTTGTGCTGCCTAATATTAAAATTTTGGGGTTAATTTTTTTTGTTTAGGATTTTTTGATCAACAGAAAATTTAAAAAGCAGCATTTATTTGAAATACTTCTTTTTTTTTTTTTACAATGTAGATGTCTTTCCTGTCACTTTTGATTAAAGTAATTCATCCTTGTTGAATACAATTATTACTTTTTTCATTGCATTATATATAATTAATTGTTATTATTATTATAAATAATATTATAATAAAGAGGCAGCTCTATAAACCTGGAATGTGTTCATCTGAAAATTTAATGGAGATTTTGTAGGTCCCAGCCTTGATTGGGTGGTACGATATATTGCAGGTTCCATGCTCCATCTCTTCAGTGTGAACATCTACTTTACTGGGACCTTCAATTACAACCATTAGCCCACCATATCCTGCAGGTTGCATGAAGTTTAGGAAATAATTTTAATAAAAGAGACTACATATAACGTTTGCACCATCATAACATACAACCCAAATCTCAACATAAGCCATAAATCAATTAATTTGGATTATATAGTATCATACCTGCATCCCAAGTGTCCACCACAAATTCAGACATGCAGAAGGTGTGCCCTGTATGTAAGCCTGGGCCGAAAGCCTTCACCTTGCTGGAATCTCCTATCTCTGCCTGACTGATGGAAAGAGAGATGGGACTGTTGCCCACATGCTCACCGTCCTTCATGATGCTGACCAGATGCTCACCAGTCTCTCTGGGGATGAATGATACACCTGCATAACAAACAAAGTGCACCTTTGATGAAGTTTGACAGTAGCACTAACTAAGGGGTCAAAATAAGACATATTTTGTTGATCCTGGAACTAAATTTCTGTAAAAATTTTGTTTAGTCTCATTAATGCTAATCATTTCATTTTTACCAACAGCAGCTGTGTGCACATTAATAGATGGCTCACCGAGATGGCTGTCAGGTTGTGTTTTCAGTAAGCAGGGTACATCATTGCCTGTGGGTGATATGATGCTGGCAGAGAGCTGGCTAATGTCTTCTTCAGTGATGTTGATGGTGAAGTCAACAGCACTGCCCAGTTTTACCTGTGACCTTCTCATATTTCCATCTGTATTGGGTTTATAAAAACCATGCTTGTATTAATTTGAGCACTATACCATTATGAATAGTGGTTTGACGTTTGGTGGGGTTGCCATACCAGTAATTTTAGCCTTAAAAGGGCTACCTCGGATAGGCATGTCATTGTGTTGAACTTGGATCTCATAATCTCCAGGCTCAATTGGAAGGTAGCTCACAGTACAAGTGCCATCTGCATTGTCCAAGCAGCGCACATCTGCCTCAGATGGACCCTCGATTGTGATGTCCAGATCACCTGAGCAAATAACATATAGATGACTTTAGGGTCCATAGAGTGCAACAGTTGGGTTCCTTAGTAAAAACTCTTCTTCTCAATAGGGAAATTGACTTTTAAGAATAACTTATAAATCTTTAAAGAAAGTCCTACTGGGAGCTATGAGGTTGAAGCCGTCTGTCTGCATTATTTCAACTTATTTTTTAGAATAATCATGTTTAACAGTGGAATTTGTGGTGAAAAACTACATTAGGGGCAGTCGTGGCCTAATGGATAGAGAGTCAGACTTGTAACCCAAAGGTCATGGGTTCGAGTCTCAGGTCCGGCAGGGATTGTCGGTGAGGGGAGTGAATGTCCAGCGCTCTCCCCACCCTCAATACCACGACTGAGGTGAGACCCTTGAGCAAGGCACCGTACCCCCAACTGCTCCCCGGGCGCCGCAGCAATGGCTGCCCACTGCTCCGGGTGTGTGTTCACGGTGTGTGTGTTCACTGCTGTGTGTGTGCACTTGGATGGGTTAAATGCAGAGCACAAATTCCGAGTATGGGTCACCATACTTGGCCACATGTCACTTCACTTCACTTCACTTCACTTTCATTACCCATGATGCTATACAGAAAATTTCACCAATTAGAGTTGTAGTGAGCAAATCGTGCCAAAAGAGCTCTGCAGGGAGCGCCCAATCTCATGAAGCATCGCAAATGACATAATCGGTCTCGCTATGCTGTCAAAATACTTCAACATTTATATACATCTGCACATTTTGCAAAAAAAACTAATTTACTGTTTCTATACATATAATCAAAAACATTAAATAAATGGTTTTATATTTCTCAATTTTTTTATGTGATTGTCTTCCGCAATGCTTAATGGGATTGTAGTGCTTTTGCTCATTAAAGCCCAGTCTTGTACCTTTGTATTTTTGTCATATTTTTAAATACTTTTTTTGAGTCAAATAAAAGTTTGTAATGTTGTGATTCACCGTGTAGGTTGACTTGGTTCATGGCTTATAACGCTTTAATGAAGACTGGAAAAATGAATGGGAAAAATTCACTGGGAAATGGGAGTGATCTTTCATTATGAATTGATAGCAGCCATGTTTTTTTTGTTGTTGTTTTTTTTGCAAAAAAAAGATGCCCTGTTTCAGCACAATTTTCACTTGACTTTCCACCTCATGGTTCCTGGCTTTTTTTGTCACACACAGTGAAAAGTCAACTAATTTTGGATGCACAAACAATATACAGTACAACCAGTGGCATAGCGCAAATCCGTGAGCCCCCCTCGGCAGAAATCGCAATAGCATTAAAAGGTGGGGTATGTATTTTTTCAACTACACTTTGGAAGTTAGTCGGGCTGACAGCAACAACAAACGTCTAACCAGTCAGCATTAGGGGGCGTATGACGATCGAGGAGAGAGAACGAGCAAGAGGGAGATTTGAAAATAAGGAAAAAAAAAACTGCAGAACGAGAGATGGGACACAATACAAAAGAGCACAAAAGAATATCACTGGAATGAAGGTTAATGACTGGGCAAGCGCTTTAGGACCGCGTTCATAGTAGAAAAGCTTCTGGAGAGAGCTAAGTGGGAAGGCCTGAAAACAGATGCGGAGGCTGCTTTGATCCCGCTTCTCATGCGAGTAATACGGTTTTGATTGTCTGGAGCTGCTGTGCTGTTTGCGACTAACAACGAACACTTAGTATTAAAGGTGCCCTAGAATTTTTTTTTAAAAGATGTAATATAAGTCTAAGGTGTCCCCTGAATGTGTCTGTGAAGTTTCAGCTCAAAATACCCCATAGATTTTTTTAAATTAATTTATTTAACTGCCTATTTTGGGGCATAATTAGAAATGAGCCAATTCAGGGTGTGTGGCCCTTTAAATCTCGTGCTCCACGCCCACGGAGCTCGCGCTTGCCTTAAACAACATAAAAAAAGTTCAAACAGCTAATATAACCCTCAAAATGGATCTTTACAAAGTGTTCGTCATGCAGCATGTCTAATCGCGTAAGTACGTGTTTATTTTGATGTTTACATTGATTCTGAATGAGATTGAGGCTATGCTCCGTGGCTAACGGCTAATGCTACACTGTTGGAGAGATTTATAAAGAATGAAGTTGTGTTTATGAATTATACAGACTGCAAGTGTTTAAAAATGAAAATAGCGACGGGTCTTGTCTCCGTGAATACAGTAAGAAACGATGGTAACTTTAACCACATTTAACAGTACATTAGCAACATGCTAATGAAACATTTAGAAAGACAATTTACAAATATCACTAAAAATATCATGTTATCATGAATCATGTCAGTTATTATTGCTCCATCTGCCATTTTTTGCTATTGTCCTTGCTTGCTTACCTAGTCTGATGATTCAGCTGTGCACATCCAGACGTTCTGCCCTTGTCTAATGCCTTTCATAATGTTGGGAACATGGGCTGGCATATGCAAATATTGGGGGCGTACACCCCGACTGTTACGTAACAGTCGGTGTTATGTTGAGATTCGCCTGTTCTTCGGAGGTCGTTTAAACAAATGAGATTTATATAAGAAGGAGGAAACAATGGAGTTTGAGACTCACTGTATGTCTTTTCCATGTACTGAACTCTTGTTATTTAACTATGCTGAGGTAAATTAAATTTTTGAATCTAGAGCACCTTTAACTCTTGTGTACTCTACGTTCATGTTTTTGTGCATCCTTGTCGTTCGTTCATCAACTGCGCTTTATTTTTCGTGAAGTATTTTGTTGCGCATCAGCTGTGATAAACAGACATTCACTCGCATTGTGTATGTAACAGTGGCCAGATAGTGAGAGTTTTGCTGTTAAACCACTGCACACTGACAACTGCTAAACCGGTGTTTAGCTTCATTGGTTTTTGCATTCGCCTTGCATGCCAGCAGCGATCGGGCCGGGGTTCGAGACCAACTCATAGCAGGGTGGTTAGTATTGGAGTTTGGAGGTGGAGCAATGAAGAGAGGGGTGGGTTTGTTTGGGTTGATTTCAAATATCAACAACGTCCAACAGCGTTGTTCAAAATCTACTTACCGCACCTTTAAGGAGTAGGTGTGGGGGGGTTCCCACTTGGTAGAAATCACTATCGCATTACAGGGGAGGTGGGGGTCCCGCTCGGTAAATTGCGTTATGGTGGTGGGGGGGGTTCCACTCTGTAGAAATCGTGATTGTGTTACAAGGGAGGTGAGGGGGTCACACTCTTTAGAAAATCGAGATTGCGTTTGGCGGGGGGATGGGGAGTGTGATCATGTTACATGTCCCTCTGAGGTTGTACATATGGGGTGGGGGTGGAATACACGGGTCCCCCCAGCAGAGTGTGTCCGTCCGCTGAGTACAACTTCACAAAAATGTGTGCAGTCCGTTAATTATGGAATCAGAAAACAAATGCTCACTCAAGGCTGAATCCTCCTGACAGATGGTGAATGTTGCTGTCTCATTTGCAATTCCATACACAAGGCCACGTCCATAGGCCATCGTGCTGCGATTAGCAAGACTATTTGCATAATACTGCAGTGGAAGTACTGCAGGAAGAAGAAAGAAGAAGAATTGAATCCATAGATTTGTAATGTCAACAGTGAAACATTTCTATATATGGTTTGTTGAAGATCAAAAAGAAGGGACAAGTTAATGTTTTCCAGAGAGGATGTGCGAGGTCTAACCTGGTAGATCGTTTTCGGTCGATTTAATAAGTAGTTGGTGAAGACCTTCTTCTGAAGGATCAAACTTTATAATGATGGTACCGTCTTTGTTATCAGTCACGTCAGGCTGTGTTGTCTTTCTAGATGGTGTGATCACCTCACCTATGAAAGCCATTAAAATAATGATGTGAGGATGCAATCATTAAAATGAGCAATTGAATCCAGAGCAACGGCTCACCTGTAATTTCACCTTCACTTAAGTCTGATGGCAGGACTATATCACAGGATATAAACCCTGCTTGATTAATGGCACCAAGAGGAATTACATTTCTGCCCTCAGCCTGATGAGAAATAATGAAGATATTAAAAGACATTAAAGGTATGAAATGTTTCAAGGACTCCAGACATTATTAAATGGATTGAAATTAACCTTGAATAAATTTCACACATTCATACCTTGTTTTGAAAACCTATGTGACCGTTTGAAGCGTGTGAGGATGATGGCTGGTGACTATAATTTGTGTCACAATTAATTAAGGGATAAACAAAGTTAGTGAATAATGAATTAGGATACTGAGAGTGACTGATTAATGCATATGGTTTATATAGAGACTGGACTGTAATGGCCATTTTACCTTTGAAAATCCTCCTCACTGGGATTTCTGTCAACTGAGAAGTGAGAGTCTTCAGCGGAGGGTGTGTGTGTTGCTCCATAGGTCCTGTTCTCATTATTTAACACTCCAATCAGATCTCTAATGCCTAAGGAATCAATACCACAACAAACAAGGTTTCTTTTAAATTCTGGTCAATATGTGATGACTTCCAAACAGATAGATACTGATGATCATATAGTCAGGGCCTCACCATCAGCTTTCGACCTGTCAGTATCTGGGGCCTCATTAGTGTTGCAGCAAGCTGTGAAAGTTTGAGGAATTTGAGCACAGACGTCTTCCTTTAATTGTCTACTACAAACCTCAGTTGTATTTATCCCATGCTGCTCATCATCACTAGCAGAGTGAGGCAGGACATGAAACCTCAATGGACTGAAAAACAAATAGTATGAATGAAATCAGACGTGACAAGTGTTACACTAAAAAAAGATACAGCACTAGCCTCAAGTACCTTATTGCTTTTATAAAACGGTTACCACACAATACAAATATTAAAGCCAAAAAATATGTATCAGTGCAACTTTCATGAAGTAAACTTTCACTAAAGCCTTCCTTCCGCCGGAAAAAATAGTCCCTAACTGTGAACAGCAACAGAAGTTACATTATTACGGCATTAGATGGCGGCAAAGACTGTCTTTATGAGTGTGTCAGTCAGTAGTGAAGACTTTTATATTGAAAAGACTGAATTGTTGTGAACACGGAACAAGACGCAACTGACAAATGCTTTGACTAGCACTGTCAGTCACGGGAAAACCCCTTAACTGTTAAAAGGACAAGATACATCAGACATTTAAACAGATTTTTTATTATGAACATAGGACTGACCTGAAGGAAAATGCTAAATCTGAATGCAGGCAATAAACTCGCTCACTCGATTTCTTTCTCACAATACTCTTCTACATAATACAGTAAGCTTCAATGAACAATATTAATTGATAACATACAGTTTACGTTGCTAAGAGTGGTTGCCAAGCGTGTTGTGTAGTTATGTACTGATACACAAAACCATTGGGTGAAGTGGTCATAGCCGTGTTCCATCGTGAATAAAACACAGCTATTGACCAATCAGAATCAAGGACAGGAACTAACCGTTTTATAAATAAAAATAAATAATAATAATAATAATAATAATTAGTTTTGCATTATTATCATTAATAGTAATAAAAATTAAAAATTTTACTACATTTAAACAATGAAAAGTTGTTAATAGTAAAATTAAAATAAACATCAATAATAATATACATTATTATTATTATTATTAAAATGTTACTACAATAATAGCATTTACAAAAAGTTATTATTATTATTATTATAAATTATAATAATAATAATGTAATCCTACAATAAAAAAAAAACAACAACTATATTTTACTATTAAACTGTGTAAGAATTGAAAATATCTAAAGATATTTTAAAATGAACAAAGACATTTGCTTTACTGTTTCAACCCCCTCTCTCTTGCTACAAGGGCCATTTGGAAGGCTCAAAGGTGCTGATAGTGATCAAGCCCTGTAGGCCAAGATATGTGTACATTGGGGGTCAACAAATGGTCACACCTTAAGTACAGTGGGGGAAGTTTTAATCTTCTGATTGGTCAGTTTGAATGTCTCACATTTGGGTTTCAGTCACATGGTCAAGGAAGGGATAAAAGAAGATTGTAACTATTGCTCCGTTTCTTCTTTCTTGGATTCTTGGCTTTTCTTGGGCACTCTCTGGCCCTCTTTCTCTCTCTCTCTCTCTCTCTCTTTTTTTACTCTCTCAGGTAACTTTTTACATACATGCTGTGTACGATTAATGGTATATGATTTTATCATCTCATACATCTATTTTGTAATTATTTTAAGTTTAACCATAATCAGATATTGTCATTAAACCCTTTCAGTTACAAATGATGTGCTAACTAGTTTTGATTTAGTATTAACATTAATGTGCTCCCTATTGCAATACAATATTGTCACACTAAAGCAAAGCTTTCCCACATATTTTGCTATTGTAACTGCGCTTATTTCCGTCGTTGGTATAAGTTGCAGTGGGTGGTAATAGACAAGAAATGTTCAGTTTTCTATCATCTTGCTGATAAAGTTTCTTTAGTCGCTCGGCAAACCTTACAGCCTGAACCCCTGTAGGAGTTCCACCCTTACAACCGTTTCATTTTTTTTTTACTATTTACTATTTTACTAAAAAAAAACTATTCTTACTTGCAGTATGAATCATCATCAGCATATTTGACCATCAAAGAGTGAAGACCTTCTATGGTGGGAGAATATTTCACAGAGTAACTCCCATCTGGGTTTTCTTTGACCTCTGTCAGTTCAGCCTTTCCTGTAGGTATGAAGCTTTGTCAGTTACTCAGGATACAGCCATAGAAATCTGAAAACTCTTTCAAGAGAAGCTGGTCCTCACCATTGGGGGTGATCATCAGCGCACACTCAGGCGGCTTCCCAGATTTACCACAGTTGATTTTGAATGACTGAGGAGTTTGAGTACAAATCTTTGGTTCAGTATTTTCAACAGTTAAGTCTGCCTGGAACTCAGAGAGGCTATGAAACAAATAAAACACCAAATGTTTCTGGTAGTAGAAAGAATAAAGTGTTACAATTTATTGTACATAACAGTACGGCCTAAAACAGACCCATCAAATACACTTTCATACCTTCTTAAAGTCTCTTCACTGGTGTATTTGTCCATCACAGAATTTTCCACGTTTGGTGCGCAAGTCATCTTACAAGTTCTGTCCCTGTTGCCCATCACATCTGTGGAGAGTTTGAATTAGCCTACATGTAAAATCCCCATGTGATTGATTACCCTAGCAATCACAGCCTTGCAAATGTCAGCAATATATCAAACAAACCATTAGCTTTCACTATGGTGTCAGTCTCTGGTGCCACACTGTAGCCGTTAGCGGATGTTTGAGGAGCCTTAGCATTGCTATCAACACTTCCCTCCTGCCTGGAATGTTCCTCTTTATTCAAGACATCTTCATCTCTTCTACCAGAGTGAGAAGGTATGGCATGAAACCTAATAGGACTGAAAGCGTGATATAAGTATCTGAGGACATGGACTGCGTGTATTGGGTAACTTCACACTAAAATCTAATTTATCTGCTGCTTTACCTTCTAAAGGAATCGTCATCATTGGTATATTTGACCATAATTGAGTGAGATCCCTCAACAGAGGGGGAGTATGCTACTAAGTATGTTCCATCTCCATTGTCTTTGGCACTTAACAGCATGATTTTGCCTGCAAAGTGCAACATTTAGTCAAATTTTACTGTTTAAAACTGTATGAAACACCCAACAAAACAAACAACACAATGTCTCAATTACATTCTCACCATCAGGTGTAACAACAGCTACAGTCTCTGGTGGCTCTCCGGTGCTACTACCATCAATTGTGAAGGTCTGAGGAGTGTTTACACACAGTTGTGCCTCTAAATCTAATCCAAATACTGGAGTCCCATTCCTCAAGCCTTGACCTCCATGATGCTTATAATCGGAATCAGGAATAGGCAGCACTCGAAACTTGAAAGGACTGTAAAGTAACAACATGCATCAAATTATTGTGCTTGATCGTAATCCACCAAAGGCAAATTTGTCAGTTGAAGGTGGATCTGCTGAGTCCCATCACTATGCATTTACTCAATATTTCATACCTATGAATGCAAAGCTCATACCTGCAAAATGAAGCATCTTCAGTATATTTGACCATCAAAGAATGAAGACCTTCCATTGAAGGGGTGTAGTTCACGGTGTATGTCCAATCGCCATTATCTCTGACCTCAAATATCTCAGTCAAGCCTATTCAATGGTGAATAAGATGTGCAACATTAACAATTTTTACTGATATATGACATTAGTAGTGGTAATCTAATATAATGTAATACCATCTGGTGTCATTATGGCAACAAACTGTGGAACTTTTTTTGTGGAGGTGGAGTCGACGGTAAATGTTTGAGGATGCTGGGCACACATTCCTGATGTCAGACCTGGACCTGCTACATTAACCTGAGCTGTATCATCTATCGGCAACACTTGAAACTTGAACTGTCTGTAAAAAATAAATAAATATACTATAATAATTTTAATAATATAAATTACATTTTCAACTATTTAAAAATAACATTTAATTAATTAAAAAAATAAATTAATTAAAATTTTTATTAATATATTTTCCTACATTTCTTAAAACACTTGATGCTCTTTACGTAAAATAAAAGACTTTTGACTTGGAATTTACTTATTTATATGAAATTGAACATATCGGCTAAGTCTGCTAAGCAAATAAATGTAACTTTTTTCTCACCTATTAAAAGTCTCGTCACTAGAGAATTTCACTGTTAATAAATGACAGCCATCCATGGTGGGCAAATAGACAACGCTATAAGTGCCATCTCCACTTTTTTTCAGCTCCAGGAGCTCCATGGAGCCTACAGTGCAAACATTCAAAGCATCTCAGTGATTTTTCCAATGGTTGCAAATATAAGTGTTAGAATCATTTTACTTTGTGCTCACCGTCAGGTCTCACCACAGCAACAGTTTCTGGTGCTTCTCCATTGCTACTGTAGCCAATCGTAAAAGTTTGGGAAGTTCTACCGCAGATTCGACCTTTAAAACCTGGAACAATAATCTCTGCCATATTCTCACCATGAGCTGAGGGAAGCTCTCTATCACAGTCACAATTAAGCAGAGCTTGGAACGGGATGGGACTAAGATTTATAAAAGAAAAGAAAAAAAGTAGTAAAGAATGCAGTTACAATCAGCTTTTTGAGTGTATTCTGCTTCAAAGTTATCCAGTTCATTTACTATACTTCTCTTTAAAAGATTGTCTAACCTGCTGCTTCCATAAGGACTCTGAGGATCTATGAGAGACTCTCTGTCTTCCATTGATGGAGCTTGACTCGCTGTGTAAATCCCATCTCCATTGTATTTGATGTCTGTCATTTCAGTACAGCCTATTAAAATAATGTGCAGACATGTCTTGGACATAAAAAAGCAAAAAGTAAAAATTGACCTACCAAGAGGAGTAACAGTATTTGTAGATAAACAAATCCCTGACTGCAGACAGACTCCAGAATCTGCAGTATTTGAAACATCCTCTACTGATGCAATAAATGGACTTCCTGTTGAATGCAGACAGCAAATGAATATTTATAATAATAATAATAAAAAATTATTAAAAAACAATAGTCAATAACAATTGTTTCTCGTAATTTAAAGCTTACCTGGAATGTTTTTCTCTCCACAGGTAATGGTGATCTTATATTCACCAGGAACTGAAGGAGTATATTCCACATTATACAAGCCTTCACCGCTGTCTTTGCATGTCACCTGACACTCAGACGCACCCTCCACTGTTATGCCCAGATCATCAACTGAAGATCTGCTGAGAAAAAGAAACTATATGTAAATAAAAGCCTAAATTAAATCTGTTCATCATATAAAGCAATCAAGTCTCTATTTGGACTAAACTGGATTAGTTTTACAATCTCTTTATGAACTTTTTGAAGCGTCAAAGTGGTAGTCATAGAGCTGTCAATGGAGGAACAGAAAGCTCTCAGATTTCATCAAAAAGATCTTCATTTGTGTTCCGAAGATGAACAAAAGTTTTACAGGTTTGGAACGACATGAGGGTGAGTAAATGATGAGAGAATTTTCATTTTTGGGTGAACTAACCCTTTAACTACTACCTTACCTGGCATTTACACTAAACATATTAGGATGTCCAGCGAAGCCCTTTTGGAGACCTAAACCATCTGCAACAACTTGGCATGTGTCAGTTTCCCTTTCACCAACCACAATATCTCCTGAAAAAGTGGAATGGATGAATAGACAAACTCATAACAAACAAAATATGTAATCCAAATGCAAACTAATCATCATGTGACAAACATTATGATTCTTTTCACCTTGCCTGCTCACTTTTACATGGCTTTTGTATACCTTTGGATCCACAACAACTTTAGCAGGGAAGTTGGGCACCACTTTTCCTCCATATTTCAGAAGCAGTGTATATACGCCACCAATTAGAGGCACATAAACAGCTGTGTAGGTGCCATCTTCATTCTCCTTCACTTTGGTTGGGACAATGACTCCTGAGTCAGAGACAGCCTGCACAGACAGATCTCCAGATCCTGCCATTGCACAGTCTATATTTACAATGCAAGGTTCCCCGACTTTCCCCTGTAGCAGACCAGGGCCTGTTACCAAAACTTTAGATGGGTCAATCGGCTTATGTATAACAGCCTCGAATGGAGAGCCAGTTATGTGAGAGTTGTCAAAAAGGACATTTATTTTGTACATTCCATGCTCTGTGGGGAGGTAAAACACTGTACAAGTGCCATCTTGATTGTCCAGACATTTTAGTGTAACTTTACAGGGTCCTTCCACCCTTATGGCAAGTCGTCCACTGCCTGCTCTGCTTGTGTCAATGATAAACTCTGCCTGTTCTCCAAGAACACCTTCTTTTAGGCCTGGACCATGAGCCCTTACCTGAAGAAACAAACAAAATCTTACTGTACTGTTCTTTCAAGTCAATTCACAGAATTTGTATGACTCTATACCTTTGTGGCATCGCCTGGGACGTTTGACGGGCTGATTATGTTCATAACAAGTTCTCCATGACCACCAGGCCATACGTTGTCTGGAAAGTCTTCATCAAGGTCCATCTCTTCATCTTCACACAATCAGATAACAAACTCAAAAATGACTATTTTCACAATTAAAGGTGCTATTATCATTTTTTATGTTTTAATAACATTAGTTTTAACTGAAACGGTTCAACCCAAAACAAACATTCTATCATTATTTACTCACCATCGTGTCATTCCAAACAGAAAAACCACATTCATTTTTCCACATGTGATCACATGGATTTCACATGGGAACTGTTCCAAAACCACATGTGCAAAGTATGTGTTTCACATGTGGAAAACATCAGTAATTCATGTGGTTTTTCTGTATATTGAACTGTGAGTAATCTCTCAAATCAAATATGGCACTAACAAATGTCTTTGATTGCTCCCACTTATGAATTGTATAAATGCATGTTTTAACCCAACTGGTAGTAAGGTAAACTGATGAATGTTTATATGTAAATAAAAGCTTAAAATTAAATCTGTTCATCATATAAAGTGATCATGTCTCTTCAGAAAATTTGGACTAAACCACTCAATTCATATGGATTAGTTTTACGATCTCTTTATGAACTTTTTGAAGTGTCAAAGTGGTAGTCACATAGCTGTCAATGGAGGGACAGAAAGCTCTCAGGTTTCATAAAAAAATAAATAAAACAAATCTTCATTTGTGTTTCAAACTACATGAGGGTGAGTAAATGATGACAGAATTTTCATTTTTGGGTGAACTAACCCTTTTAAATATATCAATGTATCAATTATAGTTGTTTTAACTACATTTTTAAACATTAATAAAATAATTTTTAAAATATATATTTATCTGTCAATTTGAAATGTCATTTAAGTTATTTACATTTTTATTTACGAATTGATTCCTTTATTTTTTTGTATTTTTTTTTTACTGTCACACCTAGGCCTGGTTTCACAAACAGGGCTTAGATTAAGCCAGGATTATGCCTTAGTTCGATTAGAACATTTAAGTACCTTTTAGAAATCTACATTACTGGTGTGCAGCTTGAAACAAAACAATGGCACTGACATATTTTAAGATATGTCAGTGCAAGTTGCTTTTAGTTAAAACAGCTAAAACATGCATTTTAGTCTGAGACTAATCTTAAGGCTTGTCTGTGAAACCGGGGGCTAGTTATTCATACACTAAGTTTTATGAAAAAGTAAATTTTCCTATTGCATTCCATTGAAAAAAAATGAAATAACATGATGATGAGTAAATGATTTTTGGAAGAACTGTTCCTTTAAACTTACCAGAGTAATACATTTCTGATCCATCTGGTTTAAACCAGACTGGGCTACACAGTGTCATCTTAATTCTGCAGGGTGTCACCTGAAACAGTAATGACGCATAGGGGCTTCCAAAGAACTGAAGATTATATTTTGATGCTCGTAGGCTCATTTCTTAATGTATGTTTTTTCACATGCAATTTCAAGAAGCAGAGTTTCATTTTCCCATGACAGAGGGAATGCCAGTACAAATAGACTAATAAACATGCTATTACATTCCTGTGAGCTCTGGCTGCTGCGCTAAGCAGCTGTACATCATCTCTAGACAGGTTTAAAGCCATTGTGAGATGAAATGGAATTTCAATAATGCAACAGATGCTGGAACATTAATGCAACATGATGGAAAACAAATTGGGGAAAATTAGTTCTTTACCTTCATCAGACCATGTACATGAAATGAATTAGAATTAGCATTAGTTGTTGTTGTACATCATGTTCTCTCATATTGCTTAATCTGTATGCATTGTATTCTAAAGATCATATTTACTGCTGTTTATCAAGATCAATATATGCACTCACAATGAAAGGACTGCCAGGAACCATGACTCCTCCCCAAGCCACAGCAATGGTATGTTTGGAGAGGGATGAAGGGATGTAGGAGCAGACAAAGACACCAGATTGTTCAGAGGCAACACTAACATCTACACATTCTCCATCTGCTCTCTGTGAAGTCAAACAACTCTGAAAATTAAAACGGCTTTTTCATTTGAATAAAAATGTATAAATATTTCACTGTATTAGTACCTGAGCACAAACTTTAAGTTCTCCTTCACCAGCTTGCCTGGTATCTACAGTGAACTGGGTTTGGAGGTTCACTATGCACCCAGTTTGGGAAACACCTGGTCCTTCTACTTTCACCTGAAACCCAACATGCATAACTTATGAAATAATTTCACATTTAATAAAAATGTCATTCATACAAAATGGATCTCTCTGAAAAGAGAAAGGGCTCTCACACTGGACACTGGTCTGCATAAACAGATTAATAGGAAAGAATATACAGTAGGAGTTTACCTTTTCAGGGTGGAAGTCTTTTCTTTTAAGTCTGATGGAAGCCATAAAGGGACTGTCCTGGATTTCTTCATCATCACACATTACGTGTACAGCATACTCACCGGCCTCAGTCGGCCAGAACCGCACCAGGCAGGAGCCATCATTGTGGTCATCACATGTGATCTTTGCCTGAGATGGACCTTCAATGGCAAAACCTTGGAAAGATAATAGGTGGAAAGTGATATAACTATATAAAATATATAATAGCAATATAATATGCATATAGTATGTATGTATATTAAAGGATTAGATCACTTCTGAATGAAAATTTCCTGATAATTTACTCACCCCCATGTCATCCAAGATGTTTATGTCTTTCTTTCTTCAGTCGAAAAGAAATTAAGGTTTTTGAGGAAAACATTCCAGGATTTTTCTCCATATAGTGGACTTCAGTGGGGTTCACTGGGTGGAAGGTCCAAATTGCAGTTTCAATGCAGCTTCAAAGGGCTCTACGCAATCCCGGACGAGAAATAAGGGTCTTATCTAGCAAAACGGTCGGCCATTTTCTAAAAAAAAAGAAAAAAAAAAAAAAGTATATACTTTTTAAGCACAAATGCTCGTCTTGCACTGCTGTGCGATCCGCCATGCATGATGTAATCATGTTACAAAGGTCATGCGTGACATAGGTGGAAGTACCGATCCAGAGTCTACAAAGCGAACGTGCAAAGATTAAGTAAAACAATGATATCGGACAAGTTTTTCGCCCTATCGCGGTGGTGCATCGCAGAGCAGTGCAAGACAAGCATTAGTGGTTAAAAAGTATATAAATGTAATTTTTCTTTTTTAAATGACAGATTGTTTCGCTAGATAAGCCCCTTATTCCTCGCCTGGGATCGTGTAGAGCCCTTTCAAGCTGCACCAAAACTGCAATTTGGACCTTCCACCCAGTGAACCCCACTGAAGTCCACTATATGGAGAAGAATCCTGGAATGTTTTCCTCAAAAACCTTAATCTATTTTCAACTGAAGAAAGAAAGAAATAAACATCTTGGATGACATGGGGGTGAGTAAATTATCAGGAAATTTTCCTTCAGAAGTGAACTAATCCTTTAATATTTAAAAGGTGTATAGTATATTTAAATTGCTTAGATATACCAATTTTTAGTAATACATTATCTGTGAAAAGGGACATAATTATAACAAAATAAAGAATAAAAATATAATATAATATATAGTTATAACATAACATAACATATAAATTGCTTAGCTATACCATTTTCTTAGTACGTAATACATTATCTACATAAACATCCACTCACCCAGCATGCCAGAGTCCACACCAACAGATTCCACCAAGAAATCTGCTGACAAGCCCACAGTCCCTCCCTCCAATCCTGGTCCCCACGCTCGGATCTTCTGTGGACCAGCTTCTGAACCAACATGGACTTTAAATGGGCTGTAATAGAAAATAATAATAATAAAAAAAAACATTAAAATTGAATGGTAATGTTTCTCTAAATTGAACTTGTGTAAATGAGAGCTAACCTCTTGGCAATGTGCTGACCAGTCCAGGTGATGTCCACTGTGTGATCTCCTTTAGCAGTGGGTGTATATTCAAAGGTATAAACACCTTCAAGTGCATCCTTCTGTCTGACAGACACTGCTTTGCCACCTGACAGAAAGGATGACATTTCATTTAGACCACAAAGGGGTTACATAATTATGTGTATATGTTTATATAGATTATGGGGAGATTATGGACTCACTAGGGTCTCTAATAAGGACTTCCAGATTTCCAGGCCCAGCTTTGCAGGTGTCCACTTTAAATTCGGCCAGCTGACCTACTCTCATGCCTTTGGACTGCAATCCCCGACCTGTGGCACGACAGGCTTTGGGTTTTGGCACTGAAATAAAAAGTAATAATAGCTGACACAACATGTCAATGGACTTTTTTTTTTTTTTTAAATAACATCAAGGTGTTGACCGTAGGTATGAAGACACAGGTGCTGCTTATATTGAAACCAACAACAGCACTACTGCAAGTGTGATATTGCTTTTATACAACATTTCAATATTAAGTAACTTACATTTTAGACACAATATTTCTAATATTCATTTGCTGCACCTACGAAAACAGTTCCAATAAAGCCAAATCAGAATTGAGGTCCATTTACACCAAGAACAATAATTAGAACAATAACTATATTAGCATCCACACCAATGGACGATAATTTTTTTTTTTATTGTAAGTCATCTGCACCAAGGGCATTTCCTCCAAGGAGGCAAGGGAAGCAGTGCCTCCTCAAAACTGTATGAGAAAATAATCCATATTAGAATAATAAAACATTGCAAATATTACAAAATGTGACATTAAAAAAAAAAATTAGAAATCACTTGTTTTCCCAAAGTAACACTGTCCAACGGTGACACCCGCAGTGTACCTCCGCTGATCCCGTTGACTTAAAAAAAGACACCCTAAAGCGTGCGGTGAGTTTAGTGGGGGGTTATTGAGAATGAATGGGGGAAAGTCACGTGAGAGGAGGCAATGCCTCCATCGTGCTATGATTGGATATGATTGGTTATGGTTGGACATGATTGGGTCGTGTGATAAATCCTGCCTCTTGCTTTTGTGCGCGTTCAGAGTTCGCAAATCAATATGAATAAACGAAATGATGCATTTAATAATTGGAAGAATAATTAAAAAGTAAGTAAACAACTCAGCCATTTAGATAATATCGCTTTATGTCATGTCAAAATCAAACTTGAAATGGACTGAAAACATGATGACTGTAGGGATTTTTTTAGTGAGCAATCAGCTTGGTGAAATTAAAGGTAACCTCTTCATCTGTGATCAATGTTTACTGAGCCTGATGAAAATAAGTTGACTATTAAACAGTAAAAAACAAAATTAAGGACTTTGTCTCCTCATTTCAGAACACCACCACACACCACTGATCTGCACTGCACTTGTTTGAGCTCTTTAAAGTCGGGTGGATTATTATTGGCTGTTCATCAACTGAAAAAAATTGTTCTAAAAAATGGATTCCAACAGTATTGTTTCCCTGTGTTTTTATTGTTACAGCTGTGGTGTGGACTTCCTGAATTCTTGCAGAGTTATCAAAATATTTTAGTTATAGTTTACATCAACATTGGGGCTTCACTACTGAGCAACACAAAGTAGTGGCATTTCATTCTTGAATGAAGTAGTCTTTTTGAACAGATCCTTTAAATGATTGATTTAATGATTCACTCATAAAGACAGTCAATTTTTGTCACCTACTGGCATATCAGTGCAACCCTACAGAAAGTCTTCTAGTCAACAAAATGTTTTAATAAAAAATTCTCATCAAATTATCATCATGATGCATCTTTTATCCCTTGTCCTTGTTTTAGATGACGACATTAAAAAACTAAACAGCAGGGGGTTTATAATGGGCCAAACCTTTCTTTGGCTTGAGTGGGGCTCCAGGTTTCAGTCTGGCTTTGGGGAAAAGTGAGAGGTATGTCATCACTGACTGCTCATCCACGGCTGGATCAAGAATCTCCTCTGGGGCTATGAGCTTAATAAATTTAATAAAACAAAATAATGATTACAAATTCACAAATGAGGACAGAATCACTGAGGATGTTATCAAAATGTACACCAAGCAAATAGACTATTCTGGTTAAACTCACCTGTGGAATTCCAAGCCAGTCATTTGCTTGCTGCATGGCTTCTTTAGTGTTGCTCACCCGATGCACTGTATCCCAGCTCTCCCAGTCAGGACACAAGCCTGCGTAAGCACAAAAAATAATTTCGCAAGATGAAAACCTCTGCCAAAAAACACTTTTTCCCACTCAACACATAAAAAAAAAAAAAAAAAAAAAACACATTAATGGGGAGTTAAAGAAAAACTTGGTTTACCTGGTGCCAGTCCATCCACTAACGCACCAAGGGCCTTGCCATCCTGCCAGTCCTGGCTGAAGTTAGTGATTGGCAGTTCAGGGACTTTGTTTTGGATCCATCCCAGAAGCCTCATCTCTGGAGTCAGTTTGGAGACAGAATCGTTTGCCTCATCCTCCCACACCGGGGTGGAGATGGAGTAATGCTGTATCAAGGTCCAAACTAGACCCAGGATCAGCTTCAAATTCCCATCCACTATGGCCTTACTGTCTGTATGGAGACATTGAAGGTGTGTGTCTGTTTGTTCCTTCAAGATGGAGACCTTCTCTTGGTAACATAAGTTTTAATTAATTTTCTTTTTTTAAAACATCAAATGCCTTTTGTCATTTAGCCATAACATTTAAACAAGAGAGTTCAACTGGGAACATTGTTCCGGTCCAGTTCACAGCTAATTGACTGAAGTGCCGTCCCCAATTTGACACTAAAACTCTTTGACCCAATGCCTTCCCTCCCTAATTAGGAAAGGGGCCACAGGAATTCATAGGAAAAGCATGTTTTAGTGTCAGTATGAGAGCAGCAATTTCAGTTGTGTAATAATGAATTTCTGAAGAAATGCTAATGATTTTCAGACAACAGCCACAGAATTTACATCTTGACTTTGCTGCTGACCTTCTTGACAAATGAAACCGTTATATAGACACAATGAAGATGCTAATCACTGGTGTTATTTAAGTATTATTTATAAACCATTAGTTTTTTAAAAAGGTATATTTTGAATTAGCTTTTATAAATATATATTTATATATTTATTTTAACTTTAGTTTAAGTTTTAGTAATTTTTATTAGTTTAAAATTTTTTTTTAGCTTTAAAGGATTAGTTCACTTTCAAATGAAAATTACCCCAAGCTTTACACACCCTCAAGCCATCCTAGGTGTATATGACTTTCTTCTTTTTGATGAACACAATTGGAGATATTTTAATAAATATCCCGACGCATCCTATCTTTATAATAGCAGTGAGCGGGATCAATGAGTATGAGCTGAAGAAAGTGTCTCCATCCACATCCATCCATCCATCCATCCATCCATAATAAACATAGGTTAATAATAGCCTTCTGAAGTGAAGCAATGCGCTTGTGTAAAAAAAAAAAAAAAAAAAATCCATATTTAACAAATTATGAAGTAAAATAGCTTCCGTCAGACCACCTTCCATATTCAACTTACGAAGAAAGTGTAAAACTCTTACAGTTCAAAAAGCTTACGCTACGTCCTACGCCTTCCCTATTCAACTTACGGAAAAAAACTTGACTGATGCGAGGCCAGTTTACACTTTCGTCATAACTTGAATAGTGAAGGCGGTCTGGCGGAAGCTAGATATTTTACTTCATAACTTGTTAAATATGGATTTTTTTTAATACACAAATGCATTGCTTCACTTCAGAACTCCTTTATTAACCCCCCGAGCCATGTGGAGTACGTTTATGATGGATGGATGTGGATGGAGACACTTTCTTCAGCTCATACTTGTTTGGTATCACTCACTGCCATTATAAAGCTTGGATGCGTCAAGATATTTATTAATATATCTCCGATTGTGTTCATCAGAAAGAAGAAAGTCATATACAACTAGGATGGCTTCAGGGTGAGAAAAGCTTGGGGTAATTTTCATTTGAAAGTGAACTAAACCTTTAATTTATTATTATTTTAAGTTTTGTTTTGAGTCATTTTAGTATTTCAGTACTTCAGTTAGTTGCCAAATCAACATTTCTTCTTCTTTTTAATTTCTTTATCTAATATATATATTTTATTAAGTTTTATTCTACAGTTGTTAACCACATCATAAAAGGGAATTTAAAAACTTTGAATGTTTTAAGCAATACTTTACAGCAACCAAATGAATACGTTAACCGATATGGTTTAATAACCTCGGCTTCTGTCAGCCAGAAGCATTGTTAATAGCATAAAGACAATTATACTTAATATTTAGTGTAATTAGTATAATTAGAGGTGAATTATGGCTTGCTCATTCTAATACTACATGCTTTTAATTCAAGGGAAGTATAAACTCTGATTTTTTCACCTTAGCCCTGTTTATCTGCACAATAAGCACATTTATTTTTTACTCAATATATATATATACCAAATTAAATAGTTTGGCACAGTCCCTATGATGTTTGTTTATATAAAACAAACCTGATCATAAGTCTTTCATAGCATTCATTCTCTCCAACTCATCTTTATTCTTATTTAATTGGTCTTGTACATATTTTCCTACTTGGCATGCCTCACATTAAAACAGCAGATAGCTTTATCTTAATATTCAGAAACAAGATCTTTAAAAAGTGCCTTGAAAATATCTTAAGAAAATGAATGCTGTAGATCTTTGCAAACACCTTCTTTTGAAAGAGTTCAGGCAGATTGTAACTTACCTATAGACACCAACTTAACCTTTTCATGATCCAAAAACTCCAGAGCCACCGAAACATTGTCTAGCTTGAGCTGTCTGAAGGGGGGTCGGGTGTGGTACTTTCTAAACATCCTCTTATGGCTCAGGGCCTCCAGCAGCGAGATAAGGACAAGGCCATCGCTCAGATCAAACTTAAGATCGCTGATCTGCAGCTCCACAGACCTCAGGTGTTCATTGCACCAGCGTGTGAAGGTGTTCTTCTGTATCTTTTTCCATGGGGCATCATCTGCCAGGTTGATTGCTGCTGCAGTAACACTATCTTTAAAGTCACCCATCGCTCTCTCTGATCAGTGTGGAGTCCCAAACCTTTTATACCAAACTAAGAAGAAGCATGAAGCTTTCATGTAGCTTTGCTGGTGGTGGGAGTGCCTTACAACCCCCCATTCTGGCCCATAATTATGATTATACAGCGCCTCTGAGAGCTGTTTTTACTCTGACATTAACCGTGTCATCATGCCGCAGCCCCACATCGTGCAAAGGAATAATAAAAACAGATTCTAGTTACATCAGTGCTTGAAGAATGTATTTACTCGGAAGACAGAGGTCAGAAACAGGATCCTCAGGCCTGGGGAATTCAGCTAATTCCCACCTGAAGCCAGATGAACGTCTGACATCACTGTTGCTGATAACCTTATCGCTGGTGACGTTACACTTCATTTACTCCAGAATAAACTGAGCGTATTATTGCCAGAGCTCTTTTGATCGGGGCACGTCCTCATATTTCCCATGCGGTACCAAGGAGGGATGACTCATTGGGGCGGACTGCATTACACCATGGAAGCGTGTGCCTTTGGCTGCAGGTTTATGAAAATCTTGGTTATGAGGCCATTATTTAGTGGGAGTGTGCTTATGTGCCCAGAATTGTTTTTTGTTTTTTTAGTGTATACTGGAAATCTTAACACTTTACAATAAGGTTTTTAGTGCTTGGTATCCATTTCACTATTTGATTCGATTCTGATTCACAAGCTCTTAATTTGATTCATTTCGGTTATAAATGTCTAATTTGTTTACATATTCTTACATAGAAAGTAATATAAGGCAGGGATTCATTAAAAGAACTAGCTCATGATTCTTATTTATTTCCAGAATCGGACTACACTGGTTGTGGTGTATGTTTTTAATAAAAAAAAACCTGACTCAGAGTCATCATTGGTAGTACTGTGTGTTTTTCATTCAATAAAAAGAACTGGCATATAAGAGACATTTGTCTCAAGGATCAGACTACACTCTAAAAACTGATGGGTTAAAAACAAGCCAAGTTGGGTTGAAAATGGACAAACCCAGCAGTTGGGTTAAATGTTTGCCCAACATGCTGGGCAGTTTTATTTAACACGACTATTGTTTAAAAATTACTATATGGCTGGCTTAAAATGAACCCAAAATAGGTTGGAAATTAAAAATCAGACACATAATTACTAGAGGCAACAATAATAATAATCTAAAGGTGAACATTTATCAATAAGCAATTTAATAAATGTTTATAGTTTAATTTCCTAAAAGTTCATTTTAAGCAAGCAATGTAGTAATTGTTAAACAATAGTTGAGTTAAATAAAACTACCCAGCAGGTTGGGCAAACATTTAACCCAATCGCTGGGTTTGTCCATTTTCAACCCAACTTGGGTTGTTTTTAACCCAACATTTTTTAGAATGTAGAATTGGTTGTGCTGTATGTTTTTGATTCATTATGGCATAAGAGACATTTGTTTGTGAATTAGACTACAACGGTCAAACTGTATATTGCAAGTTCAACTGAATAATTTTATTTTTGCTATAAAAAGACCATGTACCATGAAATAAAAGCAACAAATATTGGTCTTTTTGTTGCATTACATTCAATACAAGCTGCAAACTCATTCACAAAATATGATTTCTTTTTCTGTGCTGTTAATATACTATGAACAAACATATTATATTAACCTATATGAATACTGTATATGCTGTAAAAATTGTTTGTTGCTAGTTAGTAGTACCTAATACATTACAATAGTCAATTTGTTAACATTAGTTAAAGTGTTATCGAAATGAAATTCATCTGATATGCATAAAGGATTTACACATATTAAACAGGGCTTAAGTTCACTTGCTTATTTATTGCAATTAGCATGTTTGTTAGATCAGGTCGTTTTTTCCTTAAATCTCTGTACAAGGAATAACAAACATAAATCATAAACACTCTATTATAGGTCACTTTAGGACAAATTAGCACTCTAATGTCTTTATTTTCATCATCATCATCATCATTAACATCTCAAATCCTTATCACAATAAAGTACAGTGCATAGACTAATCACTAATGGCTTTGTATAAGGTGCAAGGACACATACACATTACATGGCGGATTTAGGCATTTAAGTCACAGAATGCATGAACAAGTTAAAACTTAAATGGATGCATCATGTCTCGAATATGTTATTGCAGTGGGATTTGCAACTCTCAATTAATTATCATGGATGGTATACGTTTGTTTATCTGATGCTACATTATATAAGGCAATTCACTAAGTGTTTGTTTGGCAAAGCAACAGTGTTCAATAAAATACCTGTTATTAGCCAGATACTTCAAATGCTATGCATACAGAATGTCAAATTTAAAAATATATATGTATATGGTGGTGCAACTGAGGGAATGCTGTGATATTATTATTCTAAGGCTGTCAATATTTGAGTAGAAAGTTGCATTTAAACACTTTTTACTCAAACTAACACCACACAGACTAAAAGAACACAAATGTCAACACATTTGAGAAAGATTGACAAGGTATGCATGTCACGGTGTGTGTGCTTGTTACTGGTTCATCATTTTGAGGTCTTTGAAAGCAAATACCCTGTCACAGCAATGGTTACAGCAGCAACGGGCATCCACCTGATCCATTTTCCCTGCAAGAACAAACATGACAAGAGATGACGTCATCTGGAGCACCGCATCAACAATCAGAACATGTTTACAATCAGGGATGCACATGAGCTGAGACGGGGACACAAAAGCCACAAGGATGGGACGCGGAGAAACAGAGGTCAGGACACACAAGACAAAGACAGCAGAAAACATACGGTGGAGGACAGAGAGAGCCGGGATGCCTCAGAGCTACGCTGGAAAACTACAACCTACAAAATGGAGTTCGTCAGAAACACTTGTTAGTGCGCGTCTTATAATACAAAGCGGACCTGTAGTAGAGAAACAGAAGTATTTTGCAAATGACCGGACAGTTTTTGGTAGCTTAAGCAGAGAATCGTTTAGTGGTCATGCATAGCCCTGAGGATGATGAATGCTTAAGCAGAGGAATGAGACGGGACAGGAGCACTGTGTACCTTTCTACCACAATGGGCCCAAGCACCAATACAGCAAAGCCAGGACAAGGCCGATGGCTACGGCTAGGATGGGCTGCAATAAAGACAGCTAAAGGAGGGAAGGGAGTGATTACTGAATGAGTGGCTTGTGTTTATCTGCGTTATTATTGGACTGGTGAATCTTACTATCATCAAGACAAGGAAATCAAAAGGTGAAGTGTGTAATTGTTTCATTGTTAAAACACTTCCCCTTTCCCAGTTCAGCGTGCAGAGATAATGCCAATGTTTGTTTAAATGCGAACTTCTGGTTTAACCAATGCTGTGAGGCAGCAAGCCTTTGCCATCCATCAGTGGTTTATCAGCTTGGAAATTTATATATTTTTTAAATATTATTTTATATAAATAAATGATTTAATAATAATGAAAACATAAAAAATAAAAAAAATCTTAAATGAATTGGTTTGTTAAA
>RJVU01011782.1:1454906-1493409 GCA_003731715.1 Anabarilius grahami | reverse complement strand
AATATTAAGAATATTAATTCTTCCTCATTTTTGTTTTTGTGGCATGTTCGGGAAATATTGCGCATGTATGTAATGTCGTCACATGGAATTCTGGGTAAAAAACCTTATGTATTCTGTATTATATTTTGCACTTATATTACAAATTTACATATGACAACACAAGCTTGATTTTAATTCCTTTTTTTATTATGGCTAGTGTCAATTTTGGACCCTGGGTAGAAACCTTATTTGGAAACTAAAGTTGTGAATCTTTACTAGCTTCACGATTCGATTTGATTATGATTCAGAGGGTAACGATTCAATTATAAAACGATTCTCGATGCATCACGATGCATCTTTTCCTCAAATTCTTTTATTAATAATAATTATTTTAATAATAAATCACAATATAGCTATTTTTGTTAATAAAAATAAGAACAAAGATGCAAATAACAAAAAGTAGAACAAATATAAGAAAGAAACAAATTAAATTAACTTGTTTCTTGTTTTTCATTTTACATCTAAACAGAAGCATTCAAGTAAGAAAAAAAAAAATCTAAATGTAAAAAATAACTCACTGCAGTCTTTAGGGTTTTCATTACAAATAAGTTGATTATTATTAAAGCTACAAAAGTAGTTCAGTCAAGAACAGTGAGGGATTACCTCTTTTCTTTTATTGGTTGATTAACATTAATGAGACAGACGACAGAAGGTTATTATTTTAAAGGGATAGTTCACCCAAAAATAAAAATTCTTTCCTCATTTACTCACCCTAAATTTGTTCTAAACCTGTATGAGTTTTTTCTTCTGTTGAAAACAAAAGAAGATATTCTGAAAAATGTGGGTAACCAAACAGTTGCTGGTAATCATTTACTTCCACTGTATGAAAAAAATACTATGGGACCAGAAAATGTTTGGTTAACGAGTTCTTCATAATATCTTTATGTACAACAGAAGAAAGAAACTCATACAGGTTTAGAACAAATTTAGGGTGAGTAAATGAGGACAGAATTTTTATTTTTGAGCAAACTATCCCTTTAAGACCTAATGCACGGATCTAATATAATGTTACACATCAGATGTTTCCCCCAACTGTTAACCAAACGTTTACTTAAGACATAACAGATTATGTTTGTGAATAGTCGCCAAGACATATATTTTAAAATACTGTAATTCTGTGTGTATCGGACCATCCAAATTGTGCGCTGTCCGAGCGTCTTTCTGTGTGCATGCTTGGGGTGTTTCGGTCACCGCGAGTAAGATCTTTTTCATGGCTTATTGCGTTTAATAACTCTTTTAACATCAAGCGCTACCTGCACTTTACTTTCTCATTCATGCATGTTCTTTTCGTAAAAAAACAAACAAACAAACAAACAAAAAAAAAATCAGACGCAAAAGCTTTGCTTCCGTAAATTTGTATTAATATATAATTTTATTTTATTTTACCTTTACCTTTTTATTTAGCTTTATTTAACTTTATTTAGCGTATGTATTTAGTACATTAATATCTATGATAGGCCTTTTTAATAAAAATGTTTTTTTTTTAAATAGTTTCAATTGTTTTTATACATAGATGCAGGAACGTTCACATCAGCATTGTGATGCATCGTAAAAACGATTAAATTCCACTGCTCTACTGGAAACAGTCTGCAACTGCATTTGGTGTTGTTATTGGCCACAGAAATTACACACTTCATCTTTAGGCTATACAAAAATTTTTAAACAAGCTGTGGAAGTTTATTGTCAAACAAACGATGCTATGTTTTTCCATCTCAGATTTCAAGGGCAAACAACGCCACAAAATATGCGCTCTTTCCTCTTGAACTGTCCCTATTGTCAGTGCCCCTGTTGTTGAACATCAGCATTACATGGATTGAAAACTCACATGGTTGTCTTTGTCCTGCAGAAGCCTCAGGCGCTCTTGGCTCTGCTGCAGCTCCAGACTGATAGAGCTTTTCTCTTCCTCTATATTCTCATACTTCTCCCTGAGGCCCGAAAGCTCTGCCTGGGTCTCCTCATACTGAGAGTGAAAAAGAGAAAGAGAGAGTAGAAACCTTTCACAAGGAGCAATGAGCCTAGTCAATAACACACATACACACACACACACACTCTGTGTATCCGGGGGCCATGTCTTTTTTTAGGAGCAGACCTCTTTTGTGACATGCCTGCTAATGAGTCTCAGGCAGTTCTACTTTCTCAACTATGGTGGGAATAACCTCTTTCTGCAGTTCTTTGATCCTGCTATTGCTTTGCTCCAGCTGGCTAGTGTCTCTCTGGTGTTCCTCCTGCAGGACGCTCAGCCGTTTCTCCAGGTCCACCTGCGTCTTCTCCAGGGTCTTGACTGTGTTGCTCAGACTTGTGGTCTGTTTCTTGGAGCTGAGGCAGAATGGAGGTTCAGATTCCAGATAGATTACGTCATTACATAAGTCTGCAAAAGGATCTTTTTTCCAATTCAAAGATGAAGTGTAGGGCTGGGTATTGACACAGATTTCACGATTCGATTCAATTTCGAGTCAGAAGCACTTGATTTCATTTGATTCCGATTTGATTCAATTTAATATTGATTCATTTGGAAATACAGTCAAACCAAAAATTATATCTAATGTCTGAATAATTTTTTATATTTTTTTACTAGTGGGTTCAGGACACTATAGTTCATTTATGTAAGTGAGGATAGCAAAATAAAGTAAACTGTAACATATTATACCCAAAAATTCTTCATACAGTGGACTACCAATAAAATCTATAAAAATTTGGAGCCAAAAATTATTCAGAAACTTTGACCTGACCATGTTTTGCTTAAGATACATTTTCTCTGACAGTTTAACTCTGAGATCTTGTCATATTTTCTGAAAAAAATTGAATAAATTTTAGTTTGACTGTATATCATGTACAGTATTAAGAAAAATCTTAAAGGGTTAGTTCACCCAAAAATGAAAATTATTCCATAATTTACTCACCCTCAAACTTTCAGACACACAATCGGAGTTATATTAAAAAATATTCTTGCTCTTCTAAGCTTTATAATGGGAGTGAATAGTAACCAAAATTTTGAAACCCAAAAAAGCACATCCGGCTCCAGGGGGTTAATAAAGCCCTTCTGAAGTGAATGTGTTTTTGTAAGAAAAATATCCACATTTGTAACTTTATAGATTATAATCAAATAATAATAAAAGTCATGGCTTTAATGACATTACACTTGCAACATACAGTAAATTTTAGTCTGTTACTCACACACACAAAAAAAGTCACACAACGAAATGAGTAAATAATAACAATTTAAATTTTTGGGTGAACTACATATACCTTTAAGATCCCTGAGATGTATAAACATTATAAAAATGGTCTCTTTCAGCACCATGACACAGCAACACTGACTCAACCAATAGTGCGAGTTTAGGGTGGGAATTTGTTTGAAAACAATTTGCAATTACATTTGGTGCTTCTAGTGGCACGGAAATGACACACTTCACCTCTAAATTAGCTGTAGCTGATACCACTAAGGACAGACCTGTCCAGCTCTTTCTCCAGCTGCTGTTGTTTCTTCAGTAGCTGTTCTTTCTCTGAGCGCAGGGTGCTGCTCTCACTCTGCAGGCCGATCTTCTCTTTCTGCTGTTTATCAGCCAGCTGCTCTCTCTCTGACCTCAGAGACGCACACTCCCTCCTCAGGCTCTCACAGTCCTTCTGCAGCCGCTCCAGCTCGCTCGCTGCATCACACACACACAGGATTAAAAAAAATACCCAAAGACATGCACACAAACTCTCAGATATAGCACATGTGCGTGAACACACACACAAACTGACTCACGACGCTACTCTGTTACATAATGGTGGAAGTGATGTGAGAAATGTGAGTCATCTTCTGAATATCTGTCGGATTACTGCAAACACTGTCGTGACTGTTGTTTGATGAACCTAGGGCTTGATTTGTAACCTCCTCATTCATCAGGTTTCTGAGAAAGGAGAACCACTTTCTAATAGATAATGAAGGTGCAAAAGACATAAAAAAGCCTTAATTTAATTGGGGGGGAAAACCAGGAATTTAGCCTGGTGATGCTAAAATTATGTGATTTTTATTTCATTTCATTTTATTAATTTTTTTAACTGAAATGTTGAATAAATTTTTTATATGAAATATGAGTTTTCCGATTCATTTTTAAAATGTACACTTTTAACAATGTACAATAATGTTTGCATTATCATTACTATTATTATAAAAATCTCAGAAAATTAAATGTACTATTTTTTTTTACTTTTAAGAGGAATGTTTTTTTGTTTTTAAACAAACAGTTATTCATTTATTATACTATTAAATATTATTTATTTAGTATTATTGTTTTCAACAACAACAACAATAAAAATTAAATCCAATATTCACATTAATGTGGCAGTATAAATATAAGTTTAAACAATGAATTTGCATTTGTTGATGTTGATGTTCTCACATGATTTCATGATTTTTACCAATTAAAGAAACCCATTTTTAACATTTTAAAATGAACACTTTAAACGTACAATAATGTTTGCATTATCATTATTTTTATTATTATTATAAAAATCTCAGAAAGTTCATATTTGTTAATGCTAATTTGATAAGTCATATTTACTATTTTTAAGAGGTATGGATTATTTGTTTTATTATTTTATTATTATTATTATTATTATTAACAACAACAACATCATCAAAATTAAATAATTAATTAAAATAAAATAATTAAATCCAATATTCACATTAATGTGGTATATTAATGCATTTGCATTTTGGTTTAGAAAAATACATGGATGAGAAATGTTGACATTCTCACATGATTTATACCAATTAAAGAAACCCATTTTAAAATGTAGGATTAAAATTTTGTAGGCCAGTCCATTGTGAGGTCTGTGGGGTTGTAAGTACCTTGCTGTTTGGAAGCTCTGTCTCTCTGCTGGTTCTGCTGTTGGTGACTGGCCTGCACACTGTCAAGCTCACGCTCGTATTTGTTTGCAGCCAACTGCCATTTCTCCAGCTCAGAAGTTAGCGTTGCTAGGTTCCCTTTCAGCGCGCTGACCTCATGCTCTCGCTCAGCCGCCGTTTTCTCCATAGTGCGCCGCAACACCTGCACTTCCTCCTGAGCCGTGTGCGCTTCCTGACGCATGCTGAAGACCTCGCTGTCCTTCTGATCCCTGAGATTCTCCATGTCATCCTGCAGCTTTTGGAGCTGAGCTGAATGCACATGTAGACACAAATAAAGACCGTTTGGTATAATACATTGTTAAGTAATCACTTAACACATTCTCTTCTTAAGACTCCTTCTCTTACTCTGCAAGACCTTTATCTGTTTTGCTGACTCCTCTGCCTGCTGCTTATTGGCTTTTTTCTCCTCCTCCAATAGACCTGTAATACACAGCACCAGCCTTCAGGGGGACCCAATGAGCATGACTGCCATTACAAATCATTTTAAATGCTCACAGGCTTAGTCAAAAATCCATATAATAATATTAATGTATTATTTAATTGTATTATTATTTAATAATCATGCATTTTACATAAATAAAAATACATGTAGTGAGGCAAAGCTGAGTGTTGATCTAGGATCAGTTTTGTGTGTATAAGACCTAAATACAATGAACAAATACAAATACAAAGTCCCCTCTTTACCTTGGAGTTCGACACACTTGTGTTTGCCCGAGTTGGCCTGTTCATTGGCCTCCTGCAGTTCCTGGTTCAGTCGCTGGATGACCTTCTCAGACTCACTGGCCTCCACAGTGCTCCTGCTCAGCTCATCTGGAGAAATGATTACATTATCTAATGGGAACTATTACATGCATAATTAGACACTATTATGGTGCTCTGCTGTCAGATAATCACTCTTTCATCAACAGTTAATGGGTGATCTGTGTCTTTATCTCTTTATCAGCATCAATGAGTTGCATTTCAACTTCCCCGGATTGTTCTGCCCTCAGACGAAGTGCAAACCCTGTCTCCAAAGGTTAATTAAATCAGAATGAATCGCATGGTAATTTCCCTGGAGGTCAGAAAATGGGCCTATTCCATGAATTAATAACTTGACTCAGAATAGATCCATCCTAAAAACATAATGTCATCAGTACGGTTTAAACTGTGATCTGCAAAAAGGATGGCCGGGGTTTCAATAATGCTGCCATTTGAATAAAAGTTTTAAACACTCTAATGTTACACAATGCCATTTCATAATGAATCAGAAAAGTTTATATACTTCTATGAGAAAACATTCATACAGATTTTTTATTATTTATGAAAGATCCGTTACTCTCTCTGCAAAAGTTGCGTTCACTGGCTGCAATTTAGTTTGCCTAAACTTAGAAACAAACCTGCTCCTCTTGCTGAAAACCAGGCCATTTTATCAAATGCTCCAGAAAGATATGACCTCATCTTACAAACTCAAGGGTGTAGACCATAAATGGGCATATCAAGGACATATCATTGCGATCAGAGACACGCAATTCCAGAAAATTTAACTTCACATGCCTTGCTTGGATGACTAAGCTAAAATAGTGGAATCCTGTGCAGGCCAAGGCATTAACGTTTCATGAGGTTTTGCGGTGGGTAATGTTTATTGAACGCCATTCTGCATCAAGAACTCAGTCTCTCAGCAGAGTACCGGGGCACATAGGAATGCTTTGGCCTAATTTATTTTTGAGTGTGTGGAAGAGGAAGACAGACAGACAGGAAGACACCGTCAGATGGACAAAATATCTTCTGAAAGGACTAGAGCTGACGAAAGTATTAGCAGAGGCTGGAAAACTGTCCCATCACAACTAATGACAACAAAACTGCCATGCATGATTACATTTGGTCAATGATTTTTGTAAAATTTATTTTGTTAGAAAGAAAAGGTTTTATTCATTGCATTTGAACTGTCGATGAGCACTGAGGTATTAAGTTAGACATATAAAATGTTTTACAGAAATTTCACTTAACTAAATATGAATTTTATTCCTTTTCCATGTTAAATTTAATAAAAATGCATTATTATTTTTTTTAATTAATGAATGCAACATTTTTTACAAAATATATCAGAATTAAATAATCCTATTGCTCACAAGTAACTCAGTAAAACTTTATACCTTACATAGTCAATCATTAGACACACAGTACCTTGACATACTCCAAGTATAATATAAAAAAAACAAGGTTTAATATCCTCTAAATGCCTATAGAGACAGTAAAGCGATATATTAAGGTTCAGAACACTTCAGCAAATAACTATAGAAACTCAAGAGCAATAAAGTGTTTTTACCTTTGATCAGAGACACTTTATTAATAGGATCTTTCAGCTTCTGCTCCTCCATTGTTTCCCCCACTGTGACAAAGCACGAGAGCAATTATTTTAATGTCACTTTAAAATATTAACTTAAGATATTTTTTAGATATCAAAGTTTAGATATTTGGTTGAATCGTAAAGATATTTTAATATTAATTTCCAGGTGATGCCAATTATGACTCAGCTAGCTAATGAGGCGGAAAACTAAAATAATCACAGATTTCCAAAAAAGCAATAGATCTGTAAGGAAATAAACACAATTCTCAATCTTTTCCAGTTTTAAACGTCAAATTATAGCTTACACTCAAAGCATAACGTCATACCAGTTATATAATACAGCTTAGCATCATTGTATCAATTAGGAAAACTACTCATCACCCTTACTGAAGTCTGAGGACTAAAAACAGATGCCATTACCTGTAGACTTGTGATGTCACTTCTGTCGGTGCCGAAATAGAGCTGCAATATTCAGGCTTCTTTAACTATCGATTCGCTCTGGTGATGAGAACTGGACGAGTTCATTCTGAAGGGCGGGGGACACCGACGCATCCAAATATCGTGTCTGGGGGTTCGCTTGGCAAAACAAGGCAGTAACTGTTGAGTGGAGATGAATGAGATTACGCTATAAGAGTGCTGCTGAAGTATATTGTACTCTGAGGGGTCGTTTTCTTTGTGGAAATTATTTGTATGCCTCGTCATGTGACGCCTTCCCCCCGCAGGTGGTGGTCTGGAGGTCTCGCTCACATGGGCATACAAGCGTCCTGAGGCATCTAAAAAGAGGCTGCAGCTGCATGGTAGAATACACTCAGGCCCATTGTTTCACTCGTTAGGGCGTCTCTTATGTAAAAAACTGTTAACAATAGTGGTCATTCGTGGTTGTATCAGTGCCAACCAAAGCACTGTGATTTCAGTCAATTATATTATTAGTTGCATGTCAAAATGTTAGTCACTTTGACTGTCATTTGAAGGTTCACTATTCGATAGAAAACATGCAAAATGCACCATTGACCACTAAAAAATACATGCATTTCTTGCTAGTAATGGATTATGGTCATTTATTTGTCTAGATGTAATCAAATCGCTGATTTTGAGTGCTGGATCCTCAAAATTTAAATTCCCATTACAAATCTGTGATAAACACTATCTATAGCCTACTACTAAAATACTTGAACATGGTAACTGACATCCATAAATTGCCTGTGGTGGGATATTTAAAACTTATAGAACATATAATACCATACACATTGCTGTTTACCTTATTATATAAAAATATCTTTGCAATAATATCTTGTAATGCAGTTTTAAAATGTATCTGAGCAGGACGTTAGCTGTAGATCCTGTAACTAGATACTGTTATATTAGACATAAGCATTGCATTTCCTGTACCATCTCTTTAAATATCTTTATGAAATAATTGTGTTTTCTCAATCAGGCTAACTTGTGCTGGCTACTTTTGTGACCAAGGCTACTGATGTGGAATTAAGAGAGATTGCCATACTCAGAGGAAGACTGAAAGGATTTGTATGGATCTTTCCTTTGTTGTCATGGTGACAGAGCAAACCTGTCTCATTCATAGTTCGTGTCCATGTAAGTTCTGACAGCACAAGATAGACTGAGAATAAAAATCACACACGCAATCACCAGTGGAGAATATTAAAGTCACCTTGTCCAGTGCCATCACTATAACCTTGAATCCTTGAAAGGGATGAGTCATGGTCATAAATCTCTGCGATGTAAGATCTACAGCTTTTAATGACAACAAAAAGAAGCTGTGTTTGTCCAAGATTTGGATCTAAAAATGGGTCTTATGTATGGGTGCCTGAATAATTCAGTGTTTTGTAGGTGAGATTAAGACTATTTCTCTGTCTCTTTCTTTTATCCTCTCTTAATACTTACACTTAATATTTTCATATTCACTATTATAGCTTAAATACGTCATATATAACTTATATAAATATGTAATTTTTTTCAGCACATGGCTGACCTTCAGCATTGAAATGTGGTTGAAATAATGTCCGTTGTTGTTTCAACTATAAAAAAAAACATTGAAACAACATTTGTGACCCTGGACCACAAAACCAGTCATAAGTCGCACGGGTATATTTGTAGCAATAGCCAACAATACATTGTATGGGTCAAAATATTGATTTTTCTTTTATGCCAAAAATCATTAGGATATTAAGTAAAGATCATGTTCCATGAAGATATTTTTTTTTTATTTCCTACCATAAAAATATCAAACATTTATTTTTGTGAGTGGATATGCATTGCTAAGGACTTCATTTGGACAACTTTAAAGGCGATTTTCTCAATATTTTGATTTTTTTGCACCCTCAGATTCCAGATTTTCAAATAGTTGTATCTCGGCCAAATATTGTCCTATCCTAACAAACCACACATCAGTGGAAACTTATTTATTCAGCTTTCAGATGATGTATAAATCTCAATTTCAAAAAAATCACCCTTATGACTGGTTTTGTGCTTCAGAGTCACATTTAATGCTAAATGGTATGTAGAATCAACATCTTCAACAGCATACAAAAGAAATATCTGCCTTTTAAATTATTATTATCAGCAGTATTATTATTTTTTATCATATAAGACCTCTTCAAGTATCTAAAATTATGTTAAAATATAATTATTATAATTATAGGGAAGGACACTCTGCAAAAATGCAGACTGTACATTATCCTGCACAGCTACTGCCCAAAAAAAATAATACAATGGCCATGAAATATTAATTTAAGAAATTATTTTATAATTTTACCATTATATTATCTTTAAACTTCTGCTAAAAAAATAGTCAATTAGCCAACAATCAATATACAAAATAATAGACCTAGCAACAAGACGAACACTACAACAATATTACAGTAATATTAATAAGCTACTGAAGTCATCTGAGGCCATGATTGTGCAAGTTGTGTTTATACAGGTCCTTCTCAAAAAATTAGCATATTGTGATAAAGTTCATTATTTTCCATAATGTAATGATAAAAATTAAACTTTCATATATTTTAGATTCATTGCACACCAACTGAAATATTTCAGGTCTTTTATTGTTTTAATACTGATGATTTTGGCATACAGCTCATGAAAACCCAAAATTCCTATCTCAAAAAATTAGCATATCATGAAAAGGTTCTCTAAACGAGCTATTAACCTAATCATCTGAATCAACTAATTAACTCTAAACACCTGCAAAAGATTCCTGAGGCTTTTAAAAACTCCCAGCCTGGTTCATTACTCAAAACCGCAATCATGGGTAAGACTGCCGACCTGACTGCTGTCCAGAAGGCCATCATTGACACCCTCAAGCGAGAGGGTAAGACACAGAAAGAAATTTCTGAACGAATAGGCTGTTCCCAGAGTGCTGTATCAAGGCACCTCAGTGGGAAGTCTGTGGGAAGGAAAAAGTGTGGCAAAAAACGCTGCACAACGAGAAGAGGTGACCGGACCCTGAGGAAGATTGTGGAGAAGGACCGATTCCAGACCTTGGGGGACCTGCGGAAGCAGTGGACTGAGTCTGGAGTAGAAACATCCAGAGCCACCGTGCACAGGCGTGTGCAGGAAATGGGCTACAGGTGCCGCATTCCCCAGGTCAAGCCACTTTTGAACCAGAAACAGCGGCAGAAGCGCCTGACCTGGGCTACAGAGAAGCAGCACTGGACTGTTGCTCAGTGGTCCAAAGTCATTCGGAAATCAAGGTGCCAGAGTCTGGAGGAAGACTGGGGAGAAGGAAATGCCAAAATGCCTGAAGTCCAGTGTCAAGTTCCCACAGTCAGTGATGGTCTGGGGTGCCATGTCAGCTGCTGGTGTTGGTCCACTGTGTTTTATCAAGGGCAGGGTCAATGCAGCTAGCTATCAGGAGATTTTGGAGCACTTCATGCTTCCATCTGCTGAAAAGCTTTATGGAGATGAAGATTTCGTTTTTCAGCACGACCTGGCACCTGCTCACAGTGCCAAAACCACTGGTAAATGGTTTACTGACCATGGTATTACTGTGCTCAATTGGCCTGCCAACTCTCCTGACCTGAACCCCATAGAGAATCTGTGGGATATTGTGAAGAGAAAGTTGAGAGACGCAAGACCCAACACTCTGGATGAGCTTAAGGCCGCTATCGAAGCATCCTGGGCCTCCATAACACCTCAGCAGTGCCACAGGCTGATTGCCTCCATGCCACGCCGCATTGAAGCAGTCATTTCTGCAAAAGGATTCCCGACCAAGTATTGAGTGCATAACTGAACATAATTATTTGAAGGTTGACTTTTTTTGTATTAAAAACACTTTTCTTTTATTGGTCGGATGAAATATGCTAATTTTTTGAGATAGGAATTTTGGGTTTTCATGAGCTGTATGCCAAAATCATCAGTATTAAAACAATAAAAGACCTGAAATATTTCAGTTGGTGTGCAATGAATCTAAAATATATGAAAGTTTAATTTTTATCATTACATTATGGAAAATAATGAACTTTATCACAATATGCTAATTTTTTGAGAAGGACCTGTATGTAACAAGACAGCGCGGGTTCGCTGAGTGATACAAGAAACATGAAAGTAGCGCCAGTTTCAGTTACCCGGATGAGCGGACTGCAGCTCTGCCATGGACGACGGATTGACCCATCAGAACCGAGTTTTCCAGAGCGCTGTGTAAAGAAATTAAATAATTAAGGAGATAACAATTAGTAAGTAGCACTCAGCCATGACTAAACCAACATGATATTGTTTGTATATGCAGCACAAAGCCAGACTAATGCCAGCTGTGAGGCTGTTAGACCCTGCAGGAAAACACACTCGAGCTGTGAGAGTCAGTGACGCAGAAAGTAGAGCATGTGTGAGTAAAGTTTGTTTCGAAGGCAGACAGGTAAACTGTCCCGGTAAGAAGGCAGCGCCGCAGGCTCCTGCTGAGAAGTGTGAGATGAAAGCAGATGGCAGAAAGGGCAGGAAAAATGGAACAGGAGGGGGTTGCTGCCTTTTCACCGCAAAAATACGGGGCCACAGCAGACGGTCAGCATGAGGTGGGCAGCGGTCTGCATGGCCACGACCACTGCTTTACCATACATGGAGAACAACACAAGAAACGCATGCGTTTTTCTACTATTAAGATATAGAGGTATGACGCACTTTGAATTTTGATCTGTTCACTGTTTATTGTTCAGACTGAATTGACTGATGTTCAGAAAACTTCTTGTGCACTTCAGTGTGTATGACCATCATTCAAATGAACACATTGTTACCTCCAGAATCAGACGTGCCATGGTAGAGGTTTATCTCTAGTCATTGTCATGCTGCAGGTTATTGTGATAATGAGTTACTGATGTTATAATTGTAGATATAGAGGTATACTGATTATGATACTGAGGGTATTAAACACTTACATGAATAATTGTACAGCATTCTTTCAGCATTACCTCACTATAGTTATACTGTCTGTACTATAAATTCTTAAGGGGTGCTAAATTTATCTATTAGTCCTAATATATTCCACCTGAAAAGGAACAGCATATAGATCTAGCAATTATGAGATCATATAAAAATGTTCTGTGCAATACATCAGTTTCTGAAGCTTAAAAAAGGTCTTTTTCTTGCTATACATTTTACGCACTTGATATTTATAGATTTGAAGGTGCTTAATACTGGAAGTTTGTTAATTACTAAAACAGCAGTTGAATCTAGATCTATATGAATATCTAGCTGATCATTTAAAGCCAATGAGTATATTTATGAAGTTCCTGAATCTATATTGTATAGTCCTGGAATACATAAATAGTATTAAGCACTGTACATTTATGGTTTTTGTATGTATCATATTCACATTATTACTGTCAGTTACCCATCAAGGTTGACAAACAATTTTGCACCACTTTGGCAGTCATATAACAGTTCTTGTAATTGGCAGATCAGTCTGCGGACTCCATTACAGATGAATGAGATGATGATTTATGAAGTACTGTTAAAAAAAAAAAAGAAGACTTCCATATCAAACCACAGTCATTTCTGTTTCACAGTCTTTTCTCTTCTGCCATCTCTGCCTTGTCAATTAGTATATTTCTAACCACAGTACTTGTATCCAGTTAGTGAAGTGCTTTGAAAAGTCCACCAGAATGGTGATCTATTAAAAGGCAATCTCACTTTTTTTTTTTGTCCTCGTTTCGTAGGCTTCCCAGTACTGGTCCTGGAAAGCTGTGAGATGTCCAGGTTTTGGCTCCAGCCTGGTTTTTAACACCTGATGCATCAGGTAATCTCATCCTCTGGTTGTAAGAAGTAAGGTTAAGACAGTGATAAGGGGAGGAATTAGTGCCAGGCAGGAGGAAGACCAAGAGGACAACGTAGCCATCCAGAATCAGAACTAGCAATCCTTTCCACGCTGGTCTTTTGCTGGTTTTACAGCACCGCCGTCGCTTCTCACACGCTGTTCTTGTCTGGGAGCTCGGCCTCGGGGGTGCGGGGGAAGTAGACGGTGGTCTTGTGCTCTTCGTAACGATCAATGTGCTTGAGGTGGACGACCATGTGCAGGGCATAAGCCAACACCAGTAGCAGAATCAAAGAGGTGATTAGGCCCATCAAGATGGCTGGAGTGAAGAAAGTTGCACAGTCACTTGCTGAAGCAAACTTGCTGGACTGGACATTAAAGGCCTGGATCTGAAAAAAGGTATAAAACAAATGTTTTCTGTCTGAGAATGTGCTAAATAACAAATAAATTCCTTTAAATTTTATTGGGAACCTAAACATGAACTAGACCTTGCTCTGTTGACTGATGTATAAAAGAGAGAAATGTCTTTAGAAATACAAAAATGTATTTATTTTAAATAAATTTAATATGCTGGGTATTTTTGTTACATTTTATATTTATTGTCTTACAATAAATGGACAGCTTTGAATTTTGTAACACATCTCGCTGTTTTTTCAGCACTTTTTTTGTCAAATTAAAAACAACAATGCTATGTGAATAGCCCCTTATGCACTCTTTAAAATAAAGGATCCAAAATGGTGTTTTCTCAGTGATTCCATTAATGAATCATTTTTGGTTCAGTGAATATTTCTTAAAAGAACCTTTTTTTTCCTTTAGTGTGAAGTATATTTTTAAAATCTAAACAACCTTTTTCCCGCTACAAAGAACCTTTTGTGGAATGGAAAGGTTCCATGGATGTTAAAGGTTCTTTACAGAACCATACATCTATGCCAATAAAGAACTTTGTACCATTTTGTTGAGCATTTTCTATAAATAAACTTAGTCATTTTCAAATACAGTATGTCAGCTAAAACCACATAGACTCTCAGAAATACAAAATTTCAGTAAACTTTTGAAAACACTCGAGCACATTTCGTGGCAGCTACCTGAAAATCTGTGAAAGTGATGTGCCAGTTTGCCGAGCTGTCAGTGTAGGAGCTGGGCACCAGTAGGGTGTCATATTTCTGTAAGCTGCTGACATGCTGGCAGTGGTAAGAATAGGTGGCGGGGGCATAGACCTCCGTGGCATTGAACGTGGCCTCGTGAGTCCAGTTGTAGTGAATGTGAACACTGTCCAGAGTGAACCAGTTCTGGCTTACTGATTCGTAGAATGTGTTGGACATCTGAAGCCTTCAGAAAACAGACAAGAGGAAGTAATTAACAACTGAATGTAATTATAAGCCTGTGAGGTTTAGCGCAAGCTTCTGATGGATATGTCAAGATGAGTGTAGAAGAAGAAAAAGAGTGTTTACCTGATAACAAGTCCCCTGATGTCTTCCACATCGCCCAAATGCAAAGATAGCCTATAAAAATGCAAAATTGTCATCAGATTATATATATACAGGACTGTTTAATATTTTTGTGGGAACTGTGATACATTTTCTCTGGATTCTTTGATAATTAGCAAGTTTAAAAGAATAGCATGTATTTGACATTTTTGTAACATTATAAATATTTTTACTGTCACTTTTGATCAAGTTAATGCATGCTTGCTGAAAACTGTTAATTTCTTTTAATCCTCTGGTGCTCTAAGGTCATCAGATTTTTTTTTTACTTCATCGGAATGGTACGAAATTTGGTAAAGGTTTTGGCACTTGCTATGTGAACACAATCATGGACATGATTCGAAAAGGTTAAATGGTCCTGAAAAAAATAGTCACACTTGTGCTTCTCGTGGTCTCAAATGGCTTCATTGGAAATGAATGGGAGACTAATTTCATCTAGTGAAAACATTTGGTACTGCAGCCAAACAAAATCTTACTGAAAGCCCTTTATTTTTGAGATATCAAGCACAAATTTGGAACACAACTTGTTTAGATTTATGGCTTTGATTTTCTTGCCGATTTAGAGTAAAATGTGTTTTTGAAAATATGTATTTCATAAAAAAAAATTTAATAGTATTTTTGTGCATTTTTCATAACAATAAACGTAAAATACCGTAACTATTCAAAAAGTGAATAAATGGATTATAACTACAGCGTAAATATAAATTAGTACCATAAAATGACTTAAAAATACAAAATATTAAATTAAAATAACATTATAGAACTATAGTACATTCATTTCATTGAAATAAAAAATAAAAAAAATCTGTCATTTTTGACTGACACGCAAAGAGCACCAAAAGGTTAAAAAAAAAATCTTACTGACTCCAAATTTTCAACAGTATATACATATATTTAGGGGCCCCAGAGCCCCACATAAAATGTCTGAATGTGAAAAATTGATAAATTTTTGGGCCACTATATATAGTACAAAATCTATGGAATCTATGCCAGGAAGAGTTTCCAAGAAAGAATACTTACGTGGCCTTCTCCTTTGTACAAAGAGAGCCTTTGGTGTCTACTTGTGCATTGGGTCCAAACACCCTCTCTGTGAGGTCTAGGAAAGTGTTGTTCCTGTATCGAATAGCCAGTCTCTTAGCTTTGAAGAGGATGCAGATCTTGCCATTGTAAGCTACAGTCAGTGGGGAGTAAGGTCCCGAGCTAGTAGACTGTAGTAACTTCCGTTTGGTTCTGGGCTGGGCATGCAGATGCCACCCGTAAGGCTGTTTGAAAATGACAACAAGACAAACTGAGTGATGATGTATGGAAAATGTGCATTATTGATGGGCTTCTCTGATCTCAAAGGTTTTCTTAAGAAACGCTCAGGCTTAAGATAACAGATGTGACAGATATTTCCTGGATCACAAATGCTTTTTCCCCCTTATAATATGTTAGTTCTAAATCCGTCACTGTTATTGGTCTTGTAGGATCCTGGGTGAATTAAGGCAGAGATGTTGCTTATGGAAGCCAAGGTCACATTGACTATCACGGAAAATGCAATACCTGCAGTATTCTTCTGAGTGGATTTTCAGCTGCAGGCGAATAACTCTCCTCGTGTGAGGCACTTGGACTCTCAACATGTTCTCCATCTGCATCACAAAATGTTGAAATAGGACAGTTGGGGAGATGGCATGGTGAGTTTTTTCAGCACAGAGAATCACTATATTTTTAAGCACACAGATGTGCAAGAAAAATAGTTTTCATTTTTGCAGTATGAAAGTAAAATTCAAAAAGACAAAAAAGGTCTAGAGATAAAACTAGTACTGTATATTGTTTATTTCAATCTGAAATAATATTCCATTTATATTAGCTTCTAATAAACTTTTTAAATAAAAGCTGCTTAAACTGTCATTATACAAGTTAGTTCCAGTTCCTGAATTTGATTGGCAGTGGGGATTTTTCAGTGACACTTTCTACAGGTTAAATCATTACACCAGTGGGTGGTGATATAAGTGATTAATTGAGTCAATTTCAGGCAACTGATTTGCTCAAAAACACTTTCATTCATGAATGGTTTTTGTGAGCAAGTCATTGAATTGTTCACTCAACCGATTTGTTCAAAACAAAAGTCGACTGCTGTATGTTATTTGGAGACATAACTGTTATGGCTTCGTTTGGAAGTATTTTTGTTAGTGGAGCAAAAATATTTAACTTGTAAATTATGCAATATTAACTTTTTGTTTATTAAAATGTAGCATAAAACTGTTTCATTCGACCGGCAGCTTGCTCAATAACGCAATGTAAATAAATAGATAAACACAAGTTTGACGTTACATCGTTATGCACAAAGTTAACAAAAATGACAAAAACAATTACACTCAGTAGAAATTGGGATTACTATATATAAACAAAGCTGAATGCAGAAAGTTACACAAATAATGCAAGTAAACCCAAAAAGCATAACTGCCATTAAAGTGATAGATACTGACCTGTTCTAATTCTCACAGCTTGATATGGTGGGACCTCCGAGCTGTGATGGAAAAACAAAGCAAAACAAAAAGGGGGTTGATCTCTTTGTGTCAGGCTGTGGCCTACTTATCAGCGTCTAAGACAGATTTCCCATAGATCCACTCAGCTTGATGCACCAGTGATGCATGACCACAAGTCTGACATCTTCAGTCCAGATTAGTGTCTCAGGAGAAGACAAGACATTTAGTTGAATGTCATGATTCTCATGTGCTTAGCACCTCAAGTCCATCAATGAATTGGGAGCTGAAAATTACTTAATGGCACCTTGTGTGTACATATGCACATCGTGTGCCACCTTGTCCCTCGCGCTGGAACTTGCTGGATTATCCTAAGATGAACCGTTTATATGTCTAATCGCAGAGATAATGAGCTTGGCGGACGATCTCCTAAAACCTTATTAAGAATCTGCTGCCCTATTTGGGAGAAGGTTTTCTGCTATGTCAATGTGTTGATGTCCTAAGATTAAGGCCTGTCCACCTGCAGCAAAGTCAGTAGGGTGTGTGATTGTAAACGAGAGCATCAGATGACCCTGGTTCACTCCCTTTAGGTCCATCTCTTATGTACTACACCAGGCCCACCCCACCCACCTCTACTACACTGGAATTTAGCGCTTAGAGCTTTGTGATCATGTAAGAGATTAAAGAATACAGCAAAACATCAGACTTGTGGGGAAAATAAACAGATTACTGCATGGAGCATTTAAGTTCATTCAGTTCCTAAGCGTGATATGAGCATTGAATCAACAGAGACGTGACATATTGACTCATAAAACCCCTATAATCCAATCAAGGTGACAATACATCTCAAAATCAGGTGCAAAAACTGAAAAAATGACATATGAAGAGCTCATTTGTACAATTTTTCTTCTTTCCAGGTATTTCCTGGAAAATAAAATCCAAAATAATGTACATAAGCACAGAAATGACATAAAAATGAGCTCTAGAACTACATTTGTACAGTTTTTTTTTTTTTTTTTTTCAGGTAGTTCTGCTAAAAAATAAAACAATGTAAGCACAGCAAATATGGTCTTCAGAGCCCTGCTGAGGAGTGTGTGTGCACGAGGAGTGACTCTCGCCTTTGTTCTAATGCCAGTTTACCGAGGTCAGCAGCTGAGGACTGCGCTGCTGTCATTGGTTATGGCTGGACACAGTAGCCTAAGTGCTGAATTGAGCATTTATGTAATGAAAAGCAGCGCTCACACTATGTCTTCACCTCACTGGCTCTGTCAGAGCTCAATATCATCTTTTGCATACATATTACAGGTTTAGCATACAGATTAGCACAGTACTCTACAAACACAACAATGCTTTAAAATAGATTTGTCTGTTAAATAGTAATAACATTAAAACCGTTGGTTTAATTCCACTTGCTGCCATTCTTGACTGTCTGTTTTGGTCTGCAGTGACCCTGAGAAACTTGAGAAGGGTTGTAAACCACTCAACACTTTTTTACTCCTAAGACACATTTCTGGACTAACAAGATCCCCAATGTTTCAACAGTCTGCAATGCTGTTCTTATCCCTATAAATCCTAAGCTTTAAATACTATCTAGGGAGGGATGGGCAAGTTGGTAGGTTGTTTACCATAGCTGCAGTTTACAGAACTAAAGGAAGTCAGCTTGATCTCTATCATATAAAATATTCACATATATTATTCATATATTCACATATAAAGGCATCGATAATTCTAGGAGGTAACAGATCAGATAACCACTTACTTCTTTAAACATAATTTTGGCTCTTTGATCTTATTCATTTCAAACAATTACAATACTCATTAAAAAAAAAAAACATAAAAAAGAGAAATATATCATGTGACAAATCAGGCATCATCCAACCAAAGAGATAAACAATATTGGTTTTAAGTTTGCTGATGTTTAACTTAATATATACAGTAAATCTCATTTAAAATATACAAAAAGTAGTTTAGATTATATTTTTTGAGAAATTTTTGTGAAACTTTTTTTGGTAATTTCATTTAAATTTAAACTAACTCTATCCTGTGTGGTGAGCAATAGATTACTCATAACTAGTATTATTTTTTGCCCACTCTCATATACAGTAATATCAGATGAGTCAATCAGTTGTAAATTACTAAATAATTAAAAATAAATAAATGTATCTAAATTAACATATTTATGCTATTCCAGCTTTGATGTGAGTAAAGGAATTCATCAACTGTAAAAGTGAACAATAAACCGACTGAGTATATTTAAAGATGTTCATATAGCCAGAGCCATCCGAATCTCACTTCTTTCTTCTGTTTCTTGGAGTAGCATCTGTAAACTGACTCCTACAGACACTGGATAGGGTCTGCCTGCTGTCCCATTGTCATAGCCATGTTTGAATGTCTTGTACTTACAGAGATGAAAAACTGCAGCAAAACCACAACACACTCTGAATCCAGAGCCCACGTACGTCAAATTAATTTATGAGTTCCTTGAATGCTCTTTCAGCATTTTCCTAATAAAGCGCATTTTCTTGGTGTCTCTTGCCCACTGTAAAAGACTAAGACAGTGCATCAGCTGCACAGCATCACTGCCCCATTCCCCCTCCCCACGCTAGAGCTGAAAGCGCAGCTCTTACCTCCTGTCCAGGATCGCAGGCACTTGATCGAAGGGCAAAGACAGAGAGATAAACACACACAGTAACAGGGAAAAAAACAGGAAAAGCTTGTGTTTAGCCATTGAGACAATCTGACGAGACTGCCAGAGATGAGGTCTGCTTCATAATCTGCTCTGAACGCACATCCCTAAACCTGGGCTCTCTGACGGGCGGCCCGCGCAGCCAATCAGCGGGCAGGGGGGAGATAATCGTGCGTCATTCGCCTCACAGCCTTCATTCTTGCAGCCTTTCTCTCTCCCCACACCCTCTCTCTCTCTCTCTCTCTCTCACTCACACACACACACACTCTTCTACACCTCCCCTATCGTTTTTCTCTCTCTCTGCACCCTCTGTCTCATACAAACATACAGTAGCTGCCGACCAACCTCAAGCAAAGGGGTTTATGTGTTTCAGCTCCAGTCCCAGGAGCCTCGTTTCATAATCACTTGATATCTGGCACGGCTAAAAATGACTTGAGAGCGTGAATTTGTTTAAAAGCAGAATTAAAGGTCGTGACAACTGACCTAGATTTACACTGAAAGCTTTGATAACCAAAATGAATCAAATAGTAGAAACCCCTAAACCTTATCAACCTCCACTGTGCATAATAATCTTAAAAAGGCATAGTTCACCCCAAAATTTTTACTCACCCTTATGTCGTTCCAACCCTGTATGACTTTTCTTTTCTTTTTTTTCCTGTGGAACACAAAAGAAGAAATGTTTTAAATGTTCAAAACAACATTGGACCCCATTCACTTTCATAGTATGGCATGCTTTAAAAAAGCAAGTGGAGATTTGTGGTAAAAAAGTTCTGTTTATGGTCAAAATCTTATCTAGATTTTGTATTGTGTAAATGAATGCCAGCAGAATGGTTTTACTGACCCAAGTGGGTCATTTGCCCCTTGTCTCAAATGTGCTTACAGCGTGATTGATAAGCAGAGTGACAACTGTCAGTCATCTTCATTGGGTAAGACAGACCTATTTTAATGTCGCCTTCACACTGGCCTTAATACAGTGAAATGCAGCGTAGACAAATGTTGATGTGTTGTGCTGCTTTTGCTCATAATCGTAGAAGAGGTAAACTTGTTAATAGCTTGCTTTGACACTCAGAAAATGCAGAACATATTTTTATCAGATCACTTGAAGGACGGTATGAAACTATTTTGAGGCCAAATTTAGTTTGCTGTTTAAGACGCCTAATGTTATTGCAAACTGATCTGAAACCACCCAGGCTGTCTTGTCCTCAGACACCCTTTATTATGGTTTTGCTTACATGAGGAGTCATTTTCAGGGCAAGGACGTTTACTGGACCACAGTGGCTGCAAATGAATCACACCCAGACGGTTCACACCCAGACAGACTAAGTAGGATCTCTCAGAAGATAATTAAACTACAGGGCATCTACCAGTACCACATTAATCACACCATGCGGCTAATTGTAATGATATTGGGAAAATGTTGCCATCTTGTGGTGTGTAGTGTTCACAGTTTGGTGATGAATGCATACTTCGTTCAGCACCAAAATTCATCTTTGTTAAGTCTCGACATCCACATTAGAATATGCAAATTAGTATTTATTTTTTTGCTAAGGTATCTCAATGAATACGACATTATTGGAAGTTATAGGGTGATGATACTTTTATTATGTATCATCACCCTATAACTTCCAATAATATGTCGTATTCATTGAGATACCTTAGCAACAAAAAAACATACTCATTGTGTAAATGAATTATTACATACTTTTGTCTTATTACATGCTTTTATGTAAGTAGTCTGCTATACTGTTAGAAAGATCTCATTGATTTACAAGCTATCAGAATGGCATCTTAATTTTTGACATAAATAATGGTGTTTTTGTCCTCCCCAAATATGAACCAAAACATAAAACACATTTGCAAACGTTTTTTTAAAGGATATATTTTTTAAATTGTCTAAAAGTTCAATAAACTGTTCCATTTAAAAAAAAAAACTGACTTGTTGACTATTATTTCATATGTCAGGCTTTACAATATAGGAATGAAAAGCCCCAATTATATAAAAAAAAAAGATAAAAAATAATATTAAAACAAAATATTACAAATCAACATATGTAATATTAAGAAGGTAACACAGGTTTATTGTCATTATTTACTCACCCTCATGTGGTTCCAATCCTGTATGACTTTCTTTCTTCTGTAAAACATAAAACAAGTTATGTTGGGGACTGACAGTCAAATTCATCATTTACAGTATTTTAATTTTGTATCTTATCTATACAATAAAAGTATTTTCTGTATTTTGCTTAACATGGATCGTAACTGATACACTTTTGCAGCACACAGAAGATAGAAAGGTTCGGAAAGACAATTATGAGTAAATCAGAATACTTTTTTTTTTTCTTTTCTTTTTTTTTGCGAACTATCCCTTTAAGAGATATCTCACTGACATTCCTCAAATGCGCTCCTTGTGTTCGCTGATAATAACAAAGCACTTCCGATTTTGTATCCATGGTAACCTATTTGTTGACGGAAATACCACAAGTGCAACAAACTTGTCAGTTTGGAGCAAGGAGCTCAAAAATACCGTTAGGAGTACGAATGACGTGTCAAAGGTAAAATGCGTAGTTACTTTACAAACTGATTTGTAATTCATTTAGGTATTAACACAAAGTTCGGTTTGATATGTTTCCCTCATAGTTCTCGCAATACAAACAAATTCTTAAACACATTAATATATGTTTAAACGGAACAAATATCGTACTTTTTTTTCAGTCGCTGAAATGCCTACCTCATCAGGGGCATTTAAGTCTCGGACGGTGGATGGTTTGAAGAGGTTCAATGCTCTGCCTCCTATCCCAAGTCCACCGGTCCAGGAGGGAGAGTCGGGCCTTCCAGAGAGCAGGCTGGCCGTGAGGAGAAAACTCCTGCGACACAGAAGGAGCAAGGAACAGCGACAACAGCTCCAAAAAATGATGTAATATTAAGAGCTGGTGTATTTAATTATAATTTTTTTATTCTTTGTTGTTCAAAATTAACCTGAGCGTTTTTATTTAATATAAAAATGTTGGTTGAACATTATAAATACTCTACCGTTCAAAAGTTTGGGGTCACTATTTGTTTTAATAAGTACTTTTATTCAGCAAGGATGCATTACATTAATCTAAAGTGGCAGTAAAAAGATTTATAACGTTAGAAAATATTTCTTAAAATGTTTTTTTTTTATTTTCTATTCATAAAAGAATCTTGAACAAACAAAAAAAAAAGTGTTCACAATCAACTCTTTTCAACATTGATAAGAAATGTTTCTTGAGCAGCAAATCAGCATATTAGAATGATTTCTGAAGGATCATGTGACACTGAAGACTGGAGTAATGATGCTGAAAATTCAGCTTGGCCATCACAGGAATAAATTACATTAAAATATATTCATTTAAAAACATTTTTTATAAATTGTAATAATTTTTCCACAATATTATTGTTTTTACTGTATTTTCTAAACTTCTTTCTAAAACATAAAAAAATCTAACAGACCCCAAACGTTTGAACCGAAGTGTATATTGTGCAATTACTTTCCAAGTGTTTCACTTTTATAATCACATTTTAGCTTTTTGTTGCAGTTCACTTAAACAAAATTGTAAAGTTTTAATGTATACATTTGAATAAGTGATCACTTAATTAATGTATGGTCATAACAATAGCATGTGTAATAATTATCCAAAAATTAGAAAAATGTTTACTGTAGTTTTAGAGATGCTTGAAATGTTGTCAACTACCTTGATATATGTCATTGGGTGTTTTATAATATAATAGAGTCATATTGTAATGTGATATCTGAAATTGTGTTAGAGTTGACAGGGCAATGCAAGCTTACATGCAGGCCAAGGAAGCAGGACCGGCATCTCCTTCATCTCCTGAACCAGAGCTTCCCTCAACAGTATGAACTTTTTACTTGATCATACATCTCACACACTATATGATTTTAATTATAGATGCATTGTATTTGTTAATAATGTAATTTAATTTTGTTTTCTAGATGATCAATGAAGAGAGGAAACGATATGTATGCTATTATATATTACCTCATAATTAACCTCTTTTTTACATGGTGGATCTTTTTTTATTTAATTGTGTTTTTTACTTTTCCCTCCAAATTATTTTTGTAGATGAACTACTTGTACCTGAAAGAGTGTGTTGAGCAAAGTCCTGTCGCGCCATTTCAGCCACAGTGGCTGGATGCCATGTTGGCTCGTGTGTCCCATCGGCTCCTTCAGGGGCCCGGCAGACAAGAGTTGCTTGAGAACATATGCAAGGAGGTCGGTGACACCTATCTCAGAGTCATGATCAAGCACAGAGGTGAGTCCAATCATTGCTCTGGAATATAATCATATTAAAAACATCACATTATCATTGACATTGTTGTCTTGATAATGTCAAAGTGGTCATTCAAAATCACATTGGTCCTGTTCATTTGTCATAAAATCATAAACTTGTGATTAACAAGGACATTTTCCAGAAAACTAACTTCAGAAATGACTATAGATTTACAGTAAATAATATAAATTCTAGATCTGTTTTTTGTGTGTTTTAAAGTTATGTAGAAACTCAGTATACTGCGTTTTTATTATATTAATGTTTTTTTCTAGTAAGCACTATACTGAAAGATCCACAGTCAACTGACACAATTTCTCAAGAGAGCAACAGATCTGAGTAAGTGTGCACATTTTTACAAATAAAAATGTACGTTCTAGCAACATTTAACATAATAATCTTAAAGGGTAGTTCATCCAAAATTTCTATCATTAATTGCTCACCCTCATGACGTTCCAAACCCGTAAGAACTTCGTTCATCTTCGGAACACAAATTAAGATATTTTTGATGAAATCTGTGAGGTTTCTGATCCACCACAGAAAGCAACATAATTAATCTATCTAAAGGTAGAAAGGTAGTAAAGACATCGTTAAAATAGTCCACGTGACTGCAGTGTCACAAAACAAAACAAAAATAGTTCTGAAAAAAAATTTGTGTTCTGAAGGTCTTATGGGTGTGGAACGACATGAAGGTGAGTAATTTTTGGGTGAACTAACCCTTTAATATGGCCAGTTTATAAAGTGTTTTACGACTTAAGATCTTGGTTTTCTTCATCAGGATTCTAGATTTCTCCTGTCCATGGCATGACAGCTTTGTGCAGAGTCGAAAAGAGATACAGAAGAATCTACACATATTGCATCCAGCCATGATGAGTGTCCTTGATATTTGCCACAGCACATTCTCCCACCTGCTCCTTATTGATCTCTCAGACTGCAGGTACTGCTGTTCTGCTTGATGATGATGGTGTTTGTGATCTGGGATCACTCATTTTCTGATTACATGCTGTGTATTTGTTGCTTGGGTCAATGGTGAATAATATTTTCAAGATGAAAAGGAGAAATCTTTTGAAAATCAAATTCAAAATATGCAATATTTTATATTCATGTTGGTTTCAAAGATTATTAATAGCATTTACACCATTTTCAATAAAATAAAATAAAATTATGATTCTAAAAATGTGAAAAAAGAAAGTAATACAATATTTTCAATACACTTGTCATAAGGATCTAATTTCCTGTTCCTTTTTATGGTTTCTTGCAGTAAAATTACTTGCATGTTGATTTGCTATGGCAGATAAAAGTTATTAAATATGAATAAAATAAAATAAAAACAAAACTACTTTTAAGAAATAATAAATATATAATAATTAAACTACTTGAAAAAAAGAATATTAGCCTTTTAATGAGACTTCTTTGCTTTTTTGCAAACTCTGGACAGTCACACCACCTATATTAAAACTATATTAAAGTAGTTATCCATATGAATTGAAACTTGAATGAGTAATGTACATCTTGAAACCTGTAATAAAGGTCCACAGGGCCTATAGACTGTGAGAGTCTGAAGAACAAAGTGGCTGTGGAGTGTGAGAGAGTCGAGGACAGACTCATGAAATCCTGGTTTCCCAAAGTCATTCACCTGCTCACCAGCAAAGACACTCTGCAGAATGTCAAACCCAAAAAACTTGACTCCTTTTACAACTGTTCCTCAACTCTTATATCTAATCAGGTGAGCTGTGAGCTGAGTATTGTTTTTTCATGCAGTTTCATATCTGCTAGCAGTAACTATGAGATTTATTTCCAACTATTGGTGTTTTTGTTGCTTAAGGGTAATTGAATCATTGGTTTTGTGTACCCTTTGTTTTTCTTTTAGCTAAAGGCTCTAGTTGAGAGGAGTGTGGTGGCATTTGTCAGCTTGTTTGATCCCCTCAACATCAGCAAACTCCCCCTATTCAAAATGGACTTGATATTTGATGACGAAAGGATGGATTTTTATCCTAATTTTCATGATCTAGAGCAGGCTGTGCTTGAAATTGCAAACCTGATCAGCAATACCATGCAGGTTGGGAAATATATTGTTGTGCACTTGGGTTGCACATAATTATTCTGACTATGTGAATCAGATCGGATCCATCTATGCACGCATGTTTGATGTTAAGTCTTGCCTGTCCCACAGAAAGTGCAGACGATCCAGTCATGGCTAGCAGAGATCAACACTTCTGTAGTGGATGCCAAGCTCTCAGATCATGTTCAGATGTGGGCAGAGACCACTCTTAGGAATGCTGTAAGGATAAACTTGGATGGACCTGCCAAACACTTCCAGAGTTATGGTGAGTGACCAGAACACCCTAGCAACACCTTAGCAACCACACAGCAATGCTCTAAAACCACATAGATGTTAGCAATGTGTTTTGTGACTCTATTCTGCTGATTTTTAAAAAAATCTTTTATCATGGTTATTATTTAGTTGACAGCTATGACTGGTTGGTCAATGGGACAGCACAGTCTCAAGTGGAAAAATTAATGGAAGAAGAGCATTCTTTTGATGAGTACACTAAGGTCTGCTCAGATTTATTATACATTAATACATTACATTATATCAATACTTTATATACGCTACTGTTCAAAGGTTTAGGGTCGATAAGATTTTTTGTTTGTCTCCTATGCTGCATTTATTTGATCAAAAATACAGTAAAAAGAGTAAATATCATTATTAAAATTACTGTTTTCTATTGGAATATATTTTACATTTATTATTTCTGTGATGGTAAAGCTGAATTTTCAGCATCTTTACTCCAGTCTTCAGTGTCACATGACCCTTCAGAAATTATTCTAATATGCTGATTTGCTGCTCAAGAAACATTTCTTATTATTATCAATGTTGAAAACAGTTGTGCTGCTTAATATTTTAGTGGAAACTGTAATGCATTTATTTGAAACAGAATTTTTTTGTAACAATATGATATATACAATGTAGTAGTCTTTAATAATTTCTTTCAAAACAAAAAACTATCTTACTGACCACAAATTTTGAACAGTAATGTATTTTTAACAGTATACTAAGGTGTTTGTTTTTATTGTTTAATCGGTTTTATATTGCATGTCTGTGTGTTCTGCATCCTGCATGTCAGCAAGTGGAAAGGTTTCGGGCATTGTCGCAAGAGATATCTGGTCTTCCGTCTTTGATCCATTTTGACATGGTGCGACTGGACTGTGAGGAGCTCAAACAAGGTCTTGCAAAGAAAGCGAAAACCCTTTCCGAAATCATTGTGGGGAAGCTCGTCAGCTCACACCATCAATGCAGTCTTCAGTAAGATCAGTGCTAGAGTTGTTTTGTCAATGTGTTATAGTTCACATCATGTCACCTCATTCACCTTTATGTCTTCCAAAACCTGTGTGACATTTTTAGGTGAACCATCCCTTTATCTACTTTCACTTTAAATATGTGATATTATATATATAATTTAGTAAAGACTTTCTTTTTCTTCAGGATTTGTAAAGAGTTTGAGGCCATTCAGGACAGGGCTTTGAAAGTCCCTGAAACAACAGAGGACATGATAGAAATGATTACTTACATTAATGAGGTGAAAACCAAGGAATTAGAGGAGCTCAACAATAAGATAATGGTGGGTACCTCAGAACTATTTACTTTTACATGTTCTTAGTGTGGATAACAATTAAAATGGTTACTTTTTAAAATAATTTTTTCCAGGAAACACAACACAGGATGAATTACTTGATGGACGTACATATTTTTGATGCAGAGCACCTTGAACTGAATGCCACAGTAGTGCTCTGGCCACAAAACATTGACCCCATCTTCGATCAAAGTGATGAGGTGATATTTTGAATAAATATCCAGGGATGGATTTGAATGGATATCAAATATATAAACTTGAAGTTTTCTGTTAGAAGGACTTACTGTACACATTTGTTTTTGTAGGTGATGGTTGAAGCCAAGCAAAAGGGTCAGCAAGAACTTATGGGCCGAAGAGAGAAGCTGCTGCTAGAACTAGAGAAAGTAGGCCGCAGGATGGAGGAATTTGCAGAGTGCTCTGAACTCGATATGATTCAACAGGTATATTACAAACTGAAATCTTCAGTTTATTTGTCCAGTTAAAGCAATAGTCCACCAAAATGAACACTTTGTCAGTCGAATCATTTCGATCCCATATTCCATGGGACACAAATGGATATCTGTCAGGCAGAACATCCATGCTTCTGTTTTTCATACTTTTGATGCTTTTTCTTTTTTGGAGCTTGTCATGGTACATCACCATTATTTTATTGTATGGATAACAGAAGCTTGGACATTGTGTTTAAGCTCTCCTGTTGTTTTTTATGAAAGAAAGTAAATACATAATTGGTATGACAGGAAGGCAAGAAAATTATTACAAACTTTTTTGGCTAAACTATTTCTTTGATCTAACCTGTCATGATTATTGGACTTCTGAAAGATAGTACTTCTATACTTACTCTCCTTTCCAGTATGCTTCTGATGTGAGAGCAGTGCAGAAACGAATCCAGGACATTGAGGAATCAATTGTCTTTATCAATAAAGAAGAAGCCCTTTACAATTGGGAACAAACCTTATACCCAGAGGTGGAGGTGATCAAGGAAACTATTGAGCCGTATCAGAAGCTCTTCAACTTGGTTCTGAAATGGCAACGCACAAGAAAGCGGTTTGTGGATTCATGTTCCTCTGATCCATAATTATGAAATGCATCACTTTATTGCCACTATTTTCAGACAGTTTCTTTTCCTCCAAGAACTTGATTTATGTTATAACGGATTCTATCTTGTCGTCTGAGTGTAGATGGATGGACGGGTCTTTCTTGGATTTGAATGGTGAGAGTATAGAGCTGGAGATTGAAGAGTACATCAGAGAAATATACAAGATGCTGAAGTTCTTCACGCAGAAACAAAAGAAGGCTGCGCAAGAAAAGGAGAAAAAAGCAGGACAAAAGAGGAAGCCCAAAGAGGAAGAGGAGGACAAACAGGAGAGTGCCACTGTTCTTATCTGCTCAAGTGTTGTAGAGCAGGTCAAAGAGTTCAAGGTGATGTTTTCACCCTACAGATTAAAGGATTGGTTCATCCAAAAAACAATTTACTCACCCACATGGAATTACATGTAGATAGATCAATGACTGAATTTTTATGTTTTATATTCTTAGGAGTACATTCCAATGGTGTCCATCCTGTGTAACCCCGGCATCAGACCTCGGCACTGGGAGCAAATGTCAGAAATTGCGGGCCATGACTTGACCCCTGATTCTGGCAGCACTCTGCGAAAAATCCTCAAACAGAACCTCACTCCGTACCTGGAACTTTTTGAGAGCATCAGTGCAGGAGCCAGCAAAGTAATAACACTGTGAATCCACCCAAGATGATTTGGTGCAGTTATATGCCGTAAAGAGACAAAACACCTCACATATTTTTATGAAACTGTTCATTTTCAGGAATTCGCACTGGAGAGGGCCATGCATAATATGGTGGAGGTTTGGGATACAGTGTCTTTTCATTATCATCCATACAGGGACACTGGCGTGTCCATCCTTTCCTCTGTGGATGAGATTCAAACCATGCTAGATGACCAGATAGTGAAAACCCAAACCATGAGAGGTTCCCCTTTCATCAAGCCTTTCGAGACAGAAATTAAGGTGAACTTGTTGAAGGATAGGTATTTAAAGACATTTTGTAGTCACTCAATTACTGTAAAATTAAAATGTGTATTTTGTTTTATTCACAAATGTTAACCAATACATATAACAGTTTCAAAACAAGCTTGCTTCAAAAACCAATGTGTTTCTTTTGGAAATAAATATGTATTAATACAAATTAAAAAGACTTAAAGAAAAAAAATGAAGGAATTAATCTAATAAAACTTTTCCACTCACCTGGAGATTAATGCACATATAAAAACTTTTGTGTCTATATAAAGACTACCACATTTTTATTGATTCAAATGTTCTTAGAAATTGATTAAGTGTGTGCATAAGGAATATTTGGACAGATACTAGGGTAAAGAACATGTTTTTTTATCGTGGTCAAGGGATACTGAGTTAATTTAGAAAGATTAATTTTGATTTTTGCTGATTGAAACCAGGTCTGGGAGGAGCGTTTGATCCGTATCCAAGACACTATCGATGAGTGGCTGAAGGTACAACATCAGTGGCTATACCTGGAGCCCATCTTCAGCTCAGAGGATATAATGAAGCAGATGCCTGAGGAGGGCCGTCTCTTCCAGATTGTAAACAAACACTGGAAGGAGGTCATGACACATTGTGTGAAGGACCCAATGGTGATGAAACATACAAAATACAAATAATAAAAGGATTGGAGGTTTAGAAATCATTTTGCTCATGTGCTAGCATGAACCTCATTCATTTGTTTTATTTTATGTTTGAAAGAAACTAATACCAATAATCCTCCCATTTTTGCACAGATTTTACCTGCAACCTCTCTTCCTGGCTTGTTTGAAAAACTGCACGAGTCCTACAACCTCCTTGAGAACATTATGAAGGGCCTGAATGCATACCTTGAAAAGAAAAGATTGTTTTTTCCACGGTAATACATGTTTCAAGCTAAAATATGTAATTTTTTAAATGTTAAAATAAGCCATTCATAAGAAGATTTTACAGAAAAGTTTAAGTGCTATTAGTTTGATCATTCTGACAAGTTCCGACACAGCAACACTGGCTTAACCAATGATGTGAGTTTGTTGTTTGTTTGTTTTTTGACCAATGGTAGACAGGAATTTCGTTCAGGAAACATGTTTGGAAATAGTTAGTATTTTTGCAGTTTCATATTTTCAGTTTTCATTTTAATTTTAGCTTGTTTATTGCTTTTGTCATATTTATTAGTTTTTGGTTTTGTAAATATTTGTATTTAGCTTTAATTTATTTTATTTCTAATTTAATTATTTCTATATAATAATAAAAAAAACATTATTTTAGTTTTAGTAATTTTAGTATTTCATCTTTCTCTTATTTATTTAATTTATTTGCCAAGGCAACATTTCTGATTTTCATTTCTGTTTTTTATTTTATTTGAGCTTTATTTTAGTTAAGGAAAACAATTGAAATGGTTTTAGTTTTAGGTAACAATAACAACACTGTCAAACAGCCATGGCATATTACCTCTATATTTATTAATAATCCTTTTCACACTCTGTAGATTCTTTTTCCTGTCCAATGATGAGATGCTGGAGATTCTCTCAGAAACCAAAGATCCCATGCGAGTGCAGCCTCACTTAAAGAAATGCTTTGAGGGCATCGCCAAACTGGACTTCCTGCCCAACCTGGACATCCAAGCCATGTACAGCAGTGAAGGGGAGCGTGTGGAGCTCATAGAGAAGATCTCTACCTCTGAAGCACGAGGAGCTGTGGAAAAGTGGCTGTTGCAGGTGGAAGACATCATGCTGAGAAGCATCAGGGATGAGATCAATCGCTCCAGGCTGGTAAAACTCATTTGCACTTTTTGTTTCAAATTTAGATCTTTATTACATTTTATGCACCGTGTTACTGTGATGAATGTTTTCAGGCTTATCCAGAGACTAAAAGGAGTCAGTGGGTACGTGAGTGGCCTGGACAGGTGGTCCTCTGTACATCTCAGATGTACTGGACACTGGAGGTGCATGAGGCCATCAGGAGCGGAGCTAATGTAAGGAAACCACTCTGAATATTAGTGGACCATTGAATTCTGTGTTTATTTTGCTATTTGTCTAAGATGTCGATGATTTCATAAGGGTCTGAAGAACTACTATGAGCACCTGCAGAATCAGCTGAATGATATCGTGGAGCTGGTGAGGGGGAAGCTGCCCAAGCAGACACGCACCACTCTTGGAGCCCTAGTGACCATGGATGTGCATGCCAGGGATGTTATCATGGAGATGATAGAGAAAGGTTCTCTTGTTTAGATTAATCTTCATGGTAGCTCTGATAATATGTAGTTTATAAAGCAATCATTCTTCAATCTTGTAAAAAACATTTAAAAAACATTTCTTTAATGTGTGACATAATTGTTTGTGGTTATATTGTACTTTTTTCTTTTTTTTTAAATGTTCAACTTTCGACATCCTTTTCAGGAGTTTCAAGTGAGACCGATTTCCAGTGGCTTGCCCAGCTACGTTACTATTGGGCTAACGACAATGTTCGTGTCCGCATTATAAACTGTGATGTCAAGTATGCTTATGAATACCTTGGAAACTCTCCTCGCCTGGTCATCACACCGCTAACAGACAGATGCTACCGAACTTTGGTATATTAAATGGCTAATTTATTTTATGCTATTTATTATGCTATGAGAATACAGAAAATACTCAGCTGTGACAATTTATTAAATATGAAACAACAACCAAACGAACACTAATCATGCTAGGTAGATATTTATAACTTTGTGATTATTTTATGAAATCTGGCTTATTGTTCCCTTTCAAAGATTGGAGCATTTTTCTTAAATTTGGGTGGAGCTCCTGAGGGACCTGCAGGCACAGGCAAAACAGAAACCACCAAAGATCTGGCCAAAGCCCTTGCTGTTCAGTGTGTGGTGTTTAACTGCTCAGATGGCCTGGACTACCTAGCCATGGGGAAGGTGACAGTTTTTACATTTCAAACATTAAGCTGGTGTTCTGTAATACATCAAGGACTCATCAAAGACCATCGTATCTGGTTATTCCTCAGAAACTTCAGCATGTTCATCTCTTACACTCTAATTTCATTAGGCTATGTTTAGCAGTTTATCTATAATATACTCAATGGGCTCCATGAATAACATAAAAACTCTTATACTAAGTCATCATTTGTCTGACTATTCTTTCCTAGTTCTTCAAGGGATTGGCATCTTCTGGTGCCTGGGCATGCTTTGATGAATTTAACCGGATTGAGTTGGAGGTGCTGTCGGTGGTGGCTCAGCAGATCCTGTGTATTCAGAGGGCCATCGAAATGAAACTTGAATATTTTGACTTTGAGGGCACAGAGTTACGCCTCAACCCCAACTGTTTTGTCGCCATCACCATGAACCCTGGATACGCTGGCCGATCTGAACTTCCTGATAACCTCAAGGTGTTTTTTTAATTATGTGTAACTTGTTTCATTAACATCATGCTGTCCGATGTGGCTTTAACTGTAATGTTCTGTTTTCATGTTACTCAGGTCTTGTTTAGAACAGTGGCTATGATGGTGCCCAACTATGCATTGATCGCTGAGATCTCCTTATACTCGTATGGCTTCCTCAATGCTAAGCCTCTCTCAGTGAAGATTGTGATGACCTACAGGCTGTGCTCTGAGCAGCTATCTTCTCAGTTTCACTATGACTATGGCATGAGAGCTGTTAAAGCAGTGCTGGTGGCTGCTGGCAACCTCAAACTCAAATTTCCAGATGAAAACGAGGATATGCTTGTAAGTAAATGTAGAAAAATACATTTATAATAGCTAGCATAGTATCTTATACCCTAAATTGGCTGAAATCTGATACGTTATCCTCATTCTGTTGTTAGCTTCTCCGGTCCATCAAGGATGTCAATGAGCCCAAGTTTCTCTCCCATGATATCCCTCTTTTCAATGGAATCACCAGTGACCTGTTCCCAGAAATTTCTCTGCCTGTGGCAGATTATAAGGTAGGTTTTTGCTTGTTTGTTTAGTTTCTCATTTAGATTGCTGGTGAGAAATAAGATATTTCAATTACATATTTGTTCATGTGCACTAGTTGTTCCTGGAATGTGCTGAAAAGTGCTGCAAAAAGCACAATGTGCAACCTGTCAAGGCTTTCCTGGACAAAATGATTCAAACTTATGAGATGATGATAGTTCGTCATGGGTAAGTGGGTATTTCCTCACCAAAAATACTGGTGATGTAAAACATCTTTTTTGTTAAGCTGTATGCCAGACAAAAAAGATTGCGAATGTAATATTAAGTTTTATTTAATACTGATATTATAGTAATATTATAATACACATAAAGTAGTCAGTCTTCTACATTTGTATAGTGATCTACTTTTTTCTAGGTAAAAACACATGTTATGTTATATTATATTAACAATATAAAGCAACACACACTTTGTATCTAATGTAATTTTCTTTTTGTCTATTGAACAAGAGGATTTTTATCCAATGGAAAGGTTGGAACAAATAATAAAATATTCTTTTAAAATATTCCATAGGTTCATGCTTGTCGGAGAACCATTTGCTGGAAAAACCAAAGTACTTCATGTTCTTGCTGATACTTTGACCCTGATGAATGAATGTGGTTTTAACGAAGAAGAAAAAGTTGTGTACCAAACTGTCAATCCTAAATCTATTACGATGGGCCAACTCTTTGGTCAGTTTGATCCTGTGTCCCATGAGGTGAGAGTTTGAATTGTACATCAGACAGATTAAAAACAACCATTTCTTTATTTGTGCTTTTTTTCACCTGTAAATTTCTGTTTTATCAGTGGACTGATGGGATTGTGGCAAACACCTTTCGGGAATTTGCCTCCAGTGAAACCCCAGACAGGAAATGGGTGGTGTTTGATGGCCCCATAGACACGCTGTGGATTGAAAGCATGAACACTGTGTTGGATGACAACAAAAAGGCAATTATTTTATATCTAGATATATAAAATATATAGATATACCTTTTATATCAACGTTGTTGGAGCATTCCCTATTAGACGGGAGGCTGGTGGCTGTTGTCACTGAAATATTGTTTTGTTCTAGCTCTGCCTCATGAGTGGGGAGATTATTCAGATGTCCAATCAGATGAGTCTGATTTTTGAGGCCATGGATTTGTCGCAAGCCTCTGTAAGTCAACCTGTCTTCATATTTAATATTAAACCTCAGCACTGTCCAGATATACTGCATATTCAAAGCCATTTAAGTTCTCATGATTTATAGCATGCTAACAATTTCTGATTTCTGAAATAGCCAGCCACAGTGAGTCGCTGTGGAATGATCTACATGGAGCCGTCTCAGCTAGGATGGACTCCTCTGGTGCTATCATGGATGAGAACACTTCCTGACCCACTTCAGGCACAAGACAATTCCAACCTACTGCAGCAGCTGTTTGAGTGGTTACTTCCTCCAGCACTTGTTTTGTTACGCAAGCAATGCCGGGTAATTGCTTTATGTTATGAATTGCATATAGCATAACCATGTTAGATTATATTGATCTCAGATGTTGTCAACAAATCAGTAGGAGCTCATTGAGTTACATTAATTTTCATATTCCAGGAGGTCATTCCCACTAGCAACAGTAATACTGTTGTGTCTCTCACACGACTCTTTGAAATGCTGCTGACTGGACCTTTAAATGAAGATCCAGGGAACAAAAACATACGCACATGGATCATGGTAATTATTAGTTTAAAAGGTACAATATACAACTTATCAGAACACAGTTTAATGTAAACATGAATTTTGGCCCATGCAGGCAGCTTTTGCCTTTGCCCTGGTGTGGTCTGTCGGTGGTAGCTGTGATACAGACAGTCGCACACGATTTGATCAGTTTCTGAAGGAAATTATCTCAGGAAATGCAGAGGACTATCCCATACCTGCTACTGTGTCGAGATGGGAATGTCCCTTTGATGAGAAAGGTCTTGTCTATGACTACAGTTATGAGGTTGGTATATAGTGGTTTAGTAGTATGAGAATTTAAGACATATATCTTTCAGAAAATGACTCGTTTTCCCTTAAAATTAAGTTCAAAGGAAAAGGACGTTGGGTACACTGGAATGAGTCGATCAGAAATGTACCATTAGGGGACAAAAATACCAAAGTACAGGATATCATTGTCCCCACAATTGACACTGTACGATACACTTATCTAATGGATCTCTGCATTCAATATGGGGTGTAAGTATTCTTTTTTTTTAATGTCTTGACAAACATTAGACCAGTGGTTCTCAACCATTTTGACTTTTAAAGACCAACAATATTTGAAGTATTTAAAGTTGTCCTGTGGCTTCCTTGGAAATTTGCAGAGGCCCCTAGTGGGCCCTGGCCCCTTGTTTTCGAACCTTTGCATTAGACCAAATCTTTTTTAGCCTTGATAGTTATGCTATAGATTTTATATTATTGCCTTCATCCAAACTCATCTTATATTTCCATTGATCTTAGACCTCTTTTGCTCGTCGGCCCCACTGGCACTGGAAAGTCTGTTTATGTGAAAGAAAAATTGATGAACAATCTCGACAAAGACCTTTTCCTTCCCTTCTTCGTCAACTTTTCAGCTCGCACCAGTGCCAGTCAGAGCCAGGTAACCACTTCACAGTCACCATATTGTCAATATATTATTAAAATGGATCCACTGAATCTCTCACTGGTATTTTTCAATAACACAAACTCTCTTTCTATCCTCTAGAACATTATAATGTCCAGACTAGACAAAAGGCGAAAGGGAGTGTATGGACCTCCCATGGGAAAGAAATGCATCATTTTTGTGGATGACATGAATATGCCAGCAAAAGAGGTTTTTGGTGCACAACCTCCAGTCGAGCTGCTTCGTCAGTATTTTGACCATGGGAACTGGTAAACTAAACTTCAGTACACTATAATCGCTATTGTCTGTCCTAGTCTTTTGATTCTTTGCTGTTATAATCAAGTCTTTATGTTGTAGGTATGATCTCAAGGACACCTCAAAAATCACACTTCTGGACATACAACTGATCTCTGCGATGGGCCCCCCTGGTGGTGGGAGGAATGCAGTGACTCCTCGTTTCCTTCGCCATTTTAACATCTGCAGTATCAATTCATTCAGCGATGAGACCATGGTGCGCATTTTCTCTAATGTTGTGGCCTTTTACCTCAGGACCAATGACTTCCCACCTGACTGCTTCACGATTGGCAATCAGATAGTCACTGCAACACTTGAGGTGAGTCATGGGGTAGAAAGGCAATTAATATGTATATACTACTGTTCAAAAGTTTGCGGTTGGTAAGATATTTTAATGTTTTTGAATAAAGTCTCTTATGCTGACCAAGGCTGCATTCATTTAATCAAATATTCTGTAAAAACACTAATATTGTGAAATATTTTTTTTTTAATTAAAATAATTTTTCTATTTTAATATGTTTTAAAATGTAATTTATTCCAGTGATGGCTAAGCTGAATTTTCAACAGCCATGAATTTTACAGTCACATGACCCTTCAGAAATCATTTTAATATGCTGATTTGGTGTTCAAGAAACATTCCTTATTATTATCTCTGTTGGAAACAGCTGTGCTGTTTAATATTTTTGTGAAAACCACAATGTATTTTTTTTTCAGGATTTTTTAATGAATAGAAAGTTCAGCATTTATTTGAGATAGAAATGTTTTATAACAATGTTAACATCTTTACTGTCAATTTAGATCAATTAAATGCATCCTTGCTTAATAAAATTATTAATTTCTTAAAAAAGTAAAAAATTACTCACCCTAAACTTTTGAATGGTATATATTTCCATTATTTGTCTCTTTTATTCCATATTGTCTAATTCTGTGTTCTGTGTGAAATAGGTTTATAAAAAGGCCATAGAAAATCTCCTTCCCACTCCAGCTAAGTCTCATTACACTTTCAACCTAAGAGATTTCTCAAGAGTGGTGCAGGGCTGCCTGCTACTGAAGAAGGAATCACTTGCGAACAAGCGAACAATGATCCGGCTTTTTGTACACGAAGTTTACCGTGTCTTTTATGATCGCCTTGTGGATGACCAGGACCGAGCCTGGCTCTTCAAACTCATAAGCAATATTGTGAAGGAACATTTCAAGGAGAACTTTGAAACAGTCTTTGAACATCTTAAGGATGGTAACAAACTTGTACGTAAAAAAACAGAAATTCCCTCCTCAGAATTTCTCTGCACTTAAAAATTACTTAACTATAACAATAATTTAGTATATATTATCTTAATATCAAATGCAAATTTCTAAAGTAAATGTATCTTGTTTTTAAAATATTTATATATTTTTAATGAAAAAATTGTAAAAGGACAAAAATACTCTTTTGCTTTGCACTGATGAATATGAAGGAACTTCTGACCCTGTGAAACCAAAGATGATTTATTTTTTGTATGTTTTTTTTTTTTTTTT
>RJVU01011782.1:1248250-1454900 GCA_003731715.1 Anabarilius grahami | reverse complement strand
AGCTTTGTGATGAGAATATGCGGAACTTGCTTTTTGGCGATTATATGACCCCTGACGTGGATGAAAGTGAGAAGCTATATGCAGAGGTTCCCTCCATTGAGCGTTTTGGTGAGGTGGTAGAAGCCTGTTTAGAGGAGTACAACCAAACCCACAAGAACCGCATGAACTTGGTCATATTCCGGTAACTTTTCAAAAGAACATGATGTCACATACTGCCATTCTCCAATAAGAGGAATTGTCTTAAGAGATCAAAAGTCTGACCGTTTTGATTAATTGTCTCGCTTGTTCTGTGTAGTTACGTCCTAGAGCACCTGTCCAGGATCAGCCGTGTGTTAAAACAGCCTGGGGGAAATGCTCTGCTGGTTGGAGTTGGAGGCAGCGGCCGTCAGTCCATCACCAGACTCGCTACTTTTATGGCTGATATGACTTTGTTCCAGCCTGAGATCTCCAAAAGCTATGGCATGAATGAATGGAGAGATGATCTGAAGGTATTAAATAATTAATTAAATTGATTTTTTTTTTCTCATTATTTACTCACCATCATGTCATTCCAAACCTGTATGCTGTTATTGTTTCCATAGAGAACAAAAGTTTTTTTTAATGAATCTTCAAGCAGCTATTTCCATACCACAACAATATGTTGTGACCAGGGGTTGTCAAAAAAGGCACAAGAAACACCATTAAAGCACCATAAAAGTAATAAATACTACTTGTGTGCAATATTCCAAGTGTATATTACAATATTTCTGTAGCTTGACAGCACTCGGTCACTTTGAACTATTGTTGTATGGAAAAAAGCTGTGTGAAGATTATATTAGAAGGCAAATGTGCTCACTAATGGATTTTGTATTGTCTAGCGCCTGATGAAGAATGCCGGAGTAAAGGGCCAGAAAATGGTGTTCCTGCTCACTGATGCTCAAATAAAGGATGAAGCCTTTTTAGAAGATGTGGACAGCATTTTAAACACAGGAGAGGTACCAAATATTTTTGCTGTGGATGAGAAGCAAGAAATCATGGAGGTAAGATACAGACAAAGTAAATGCAAGAACTATAAATCTCTTTTTTCATGTGTTGTATTGTATTGTAGGTTGTATTGTAAGAAAATATTTAGTTTTATTTCTGTGGGTTCTTCCCTGTGTCCCCTACAGGCTGTACGGCCCATTGCTCAGGCTGGGGATAAAAATTTGGACTTCAGCCCTCTGGCTCTGTTTGCTTATTTTGTGACTCGCTGCAGAGAGAACCTACATATAGTAGTGGCCTTCAGCCCAATAGGAGATGCCTTCCGAAACCGCCTCAGACAGTTCCCTTCCCTCATTAACTGCTGCACCATAGATTGGTTTCAGGTGAGTTTGGCAAGGCCAGGAAAGAGATGGTTAAGCCTTTTAGTAATTATGGTTGGGAAAATTTAGAAACAGTTTTTTTTTTCATGGTATAAATATATATAATGACCAATTTTGAATATAAACCTTCTCTGAAAGTGAAGTTGAAGTTCAGTTTCTGATCTCCCCAGCCATGGCCTGAAGAGGCTTTGGAGCGAGTGGCTAATAAGTTTTTGGAGACATTGGAGCTGAGTGATCTTGAGCGTCAGGAAGTCATGCCAATCTGCAAGACCTTCCATACTTCTGCTATTGATCTGTCTCACAGGTATGATGCTTATATCAAGGCTAATATGCTCTGTTAAATAGGTAGTTCCTCCAAAAAGTAGAACACAAGCAAGCACTTTGCAATATCGAACAATAAAGTTATCACAATTATTCACTCAGGCAAGAGTAAAATTCTTTGTGGTAATCTTTGCAGGTTTTTGTCAGAGCTGGGTCGCCATAACTATGTGACTCCTACTTCCTACTTGGAGCTCATAGCTGCCTTCAGACTTCTTCTCACTCAAAAACGAGACAATGTTATGAGTGCTAAAAACAGATATACAAATGGACTGGACAAATTAGCTTTTGCAGAGTCTCAGGTAATGTGCTGGGAATAATCTACAGAAGAAAGTAGCAGATAATCATATCTATTCAATCCATATAATGGCGTATATAATACTAAAATGGATCTTTTTATAACCTCATATCCTTTTTAATTATGGTCAATAAGGCAGAGAAGTGTTTTTAATACATTTATGCTGGTTTAGGTGAGTGAAATGAAGAAGGAGCTGGTGGACTTGCAGCCTAAACTTGAGCAGGCTAAGATTGACAACACCAAAATAATGAAAGTAAGAAACATTAACGTCTGTCATACAGTGCCCGTGTTTAAAACAAATGATCATTTGTTCATTTTGTACTGCCAATGTATAGATTTATGGTGTTTCTGTTGTTCCTATTGTAGTGTTTTAGGTATTTCGCCTTAATTTTGATAAAAGTTTGCCCTACATATGTTAGCTACATGATTCTCTTCTGCAGGTGATAGAGGTTGAGTCAGTGGAGGTTGAGGCGAAGAGCAAACTTGTCCGTGCAGATGAAGAAACAGCTACTCTAAAAGCAAATGAATCCCAGGCTTTGAAGAATGAGTGTGAGAGTGACTTGGCTGAGGCCATCCCTGCACTGGAGGCTGCGCTGTCTGCCCTGGACACACTCAAGGTCAACTATGTATTTTACATACTGCTTTTCACATAGAGAAGTAGGCATTTTCAGACAACTGGAGACTAACTGTGCTGTGTGAAGGCAGTTATAAATGTGTAAATACATGCAAGGAAGACAATACCTGTGACGATTAAGTATGCAAATTAATGTAAGAATGAATACCCATCACAATTTAGTATGCACTGTTGTCAGTTAGATTTTGAATGATGAACGTCAGTGTCTGGGTGATTTTCTAATTTTAATCTTATTCTGATGTATTTAATTTCTCCGTTTTACAAAAATATAAAAATTGTACATGCAATAAAAATAATTCATGTATGACTAAAAGTTGTAAATTGTGGTTTATAAAATTATAGATTATTATGTAAGATGTGGGTTGATTTGTGTTTTCAGCCGGCTGATGTGACCATTGTAAAAGCAATGAAGAACCCTCCAGCGGGAGTGAAGCTGGTGATGGCAGCGGTGTGTGTAATGAAGGACATCAAACCAGAGAAGATCAATGATCCCTCCGGAACCGGACAGAAGGTCAAAAGCAAGTCTAGTCAGGTCACATGCCAAGAGCTCTCTTTGTTTTTATCTTTACCGACAGCATGGCATCTGTTTTAATAGATTCTTGACTACTGGGGTCCTAGCAAGAAGCTGCTTGGGGACATGAATTTCCTCAAAGACCTGAAGGAATATGACAAAGACAACATCCCTGTAAGTCTTTATTGTGGTGTAGGGTGCGTAGGTTGTTTTTGTAATACTGTGGCTAATGTATTTTAATGATGTTGTTTTGTGATAGACTCAAGTGATGCTTAAAATCCGTAGTGAGTACATGACCAACCCTGACTTTGACCCCACCAAAGTGGCCAAGGCCTCATCTGCAGCTGAGGGGCTTTGCAGATGGATCACTTCAATGGAGGTTTATGACAGAGTGGCAAAGGTTGGCAGACCCTTATCTGTAGTTTCCTTCTCTACAATAATTATTAGATAAATTGCCACATCACATAATATCTGATGTGAAAAGATATCGTAGAAAATATGTATTATGTGTTTTATTTCTTTCATTTTTATTTCTATTTTTATGGATAGCTTGCTCTCAGTATTATTATTATTACATATTAATATATAGTAATGTACATATTTACACACACACAGACACACTTGTATATGTGGTTTACGGGGACTCTCCAAAGACGTAATGGTATTTATACTGTACAAACTGTATATTCTATCCCCCTACACTACCTCTACCCCTAAACCTACCCATCACAGGAAACTGTCTGCATTTTTTGAATAAAAAAACAAAACAATTTTTTTTAAGCCATTTAGTTTACGAGGACACAGGAAGTGTAATACCCATGTTATTATTCACATTTGTGTCCTCATAAACCATGTATATAAGAACACACACACACACAAACATTACCTAAAGGGTTAGTTCACCCAAAAAGGAAAATTCTGTCATTATTTACTCACCCTCATGTCGTTCCAAACTCGTGAGACTTTCGTTCATCTTCGGAACACAAATGGTTCATTCTCGTATGTTACGCAGCATGTTTGAGCTTCCGGAAGTGTTTTTTTCTCGCGAATGAAACAGGTTTGGTTGAGCTTCTGTTTATGTTCACTGATCAGTGTTTATATGTGAATAAAAGCCTAATTGAAATCTGGTCATCATATAAAAGCGATCGAGTCTCTTCAGAAAATTTGGACTAAACCACTCAATTCATGTGGATTAGTTTTACGATCACTTTATGAACTTTTTGAAGCATCAAAGTGGTAGTCACATAGCTGTCAACAGAGGAACAGAAAGCTCTCAGATTTCATCAAAAGTTCTTCATTTGTGTTCCAAAGAAAAAAGTCTAACCCTTTAACAAACATAATTTATTGTATATGTACAATATTATAAATATTATAAATTATTGTATATTATAATATATTGTAAAATACTGTATTTTTAATTATTTTTTTTAAATATATGCATTCTATTTTTCTTTATTGCTTTATACCACTTGTCGAAATCATAATTATTTTCTCTTCCAGGTGGTGGCACCTAAGAAAGCTAACCTTATTGTAGCCCAGGAATCCCTGGCCGCCACGATGGCCCTGCTGAACCAGAAGAGGGCGGAGCTGAAGGAAGTGGAGGATCGTCTGGCCTCACTGCAGAAGACTTTGGAGGAAAAGACTGAGGAGAAAGCTCAGCTGGAGTTCCAGGTGGACCTCTGTGCTCGCAAGCTGGAGAGAGCCGAGAAGCTTATTGGTGGTTTAGGAGGAGAAAAGTCAAGGTCTCAATTAACTACGACCAATTCTTATAAGCCTATGTAGTTACCAAATTCCTATATTCAGGCCAACTGTTCCTGTATTTCTACACAGGTGGCTGAAAGCAGCCAATGATCTTCAGTGCACATATGATAACTTGACAGGTGATGTGCTGATATCTGCTGGTGTTATTGCTTACCTGGGAGCTTTCACTGCCAGCTTCCGCAATGACTGTACTAAAATATGGGCCAAGCTCTGCAAGGTACTGCACTACTCCTCTCTGTTGAAGACCAGTCTTGTTTGCAAATGAATATTTAGTGTCATTTATTCAATGTTCCTACTCAGTCAAAGAAGATCCCATCCTCTGATGACTTCTCTCTAAGTAAGACGCTTGGAGATCCAATCAAGATCAGGGCCTGGAATATTGCTGGCCTACCCACTGACAGCTTCTCCATTGACAATGGTGTTATAGTGAGCAACTCCAGAAGATGGTATGACTCAACAAAGCCGAAACCTTTCAAAATTTGTGTTTGCAAATTATGACAAATCAGCTTTCAGAACCAAAATGTCATGTTTTACAACCCAGTTTTCTCATTGCCAGGCCGTTAATGATAGATCCGCAGGGCCAGGCTAACAAATGGGTGAAAAACTCTGAAAAGGAGCATAACCTGAATGTGATTAAGCTAACTGATGCCGACTACATGAGAACACTCGAAAACTGCATCCAGTTTGGTACTCCACTGCTGCTGGAAAACGTAGGAGAGGAGCTTGACCCCTCCTTAGAGCCGCTGCTGCTCAAACAAGTTTTCAAACAAGGTGTTTTACTTAAACTTAAAACAATAATTTATTTTAGAGAGTTATTTTTTTGAATACTTGATTAATTTGACTCTCAAAGAGGGGTTAGAAATCAAAGTGAGTTCCTGCTTTGTTTTTGCAGGGGGTGTGGACTGTATCAGATTGGGCGAGAGTGTGATTGAGTACTCGACTGACTTCCGCTTTTACATCACTACAAAGCTGAGGAACCCTCATTACCTGCCTGAACTAGCTACCAAAGTTTGCCTGCTGAACTTCATGATTACACCAGAAGGCCTCGAAGACCAGCTGCTTGGCATTGTGGTAGCAAAAGAGAGGTGATACAATTTTTTTAAAAAGGGAGCATTATTTTCAATGTTTCATTTTTTTCACAAATTAATATATTTTCTCCTCAATTCTCATTACTGTTATGCAGAAATAGTGCATGTATATAGAATGTATAGTTCATTAATGTGCTTCTTGTATTAGATTCTTTGTTATAGAAATCATTATTTAAAATAATGGCAATTACAAAAAAGTAGGTAAAATGTCCAGATGTTTTATGGTAATGACTTAATAGTCATGAAAATCTTACTGGTACTAAAAATTTGATTAAATTTCTTAATGCAAAGGAATATGATTCAGAATTAATGTCTCTGTATGATATTCCACTTCTGTTTTCCCTCAGACCTGAATTAGAGGAGGAGAGAAATGCCCTGATCCTTCAGTCTGCAGCCAATAAGAAGCAGCTTAAGGAGATTGAGGACCAAATCCTGGAGACTTTGCAGTCCTCAGAGGGGAACATCCTGGAAGACGAGAGTGCCATCCAGATCTTGGATGCTGCCAAGATCATGTCTAATGAGATTACTAAGAAACAGCAGGTATAGTGCATCAAAGAGCTGGTTTAGAAGAAAGCCCTTTATTAATGCCATGATAGTTTCTAGTTTAACCTCTTTGCTGTGAACTTTCAGATTGCAGAGAAGACTGAGATTGAAATAGCCGAGTCGAGAGAGGGCTACAGAGCCATCGCTAAGCACTCCTCCATCCTCTTCTTCAGTATTGCAGACCTGGCCAACATTGACCCCATGTATCAATACTCTCTCAACTGGTTTGTCAACCTCTATGTCAACTCCATACTTGACAGGTGGGGAATAACTACGCATGAGTTTACAAATTATGCGTCAACCATTTTTCTTTGCATTTCACTTATTGTGCATATGTATTCTACAGCAACAAATCAAAGAATCTAGAGAAGAGACTCAGATACCTGACTGATCATTTCACCTATAACCTGTACTGCAATGTGTGCCGTTCTCTCTTTGAGAAGGACAAACTCCTCTTCTCTTTCCTGCTCTGTTCTAACTTACTGCTGTAAGTTCAAACAAATCAAGCTTTGATACGGTCCTGAATGCAACATTGTCATATTACTGTCAGATTTCGTAGTAGTATGATGAAATTTATGTCCAAAAAGAATATGGTGTTAATTGAATCTTTCTTAGAGCTAAGAGGGAGATTGAGTACTCTGAATTTATGTTCCTGCTTACTGGGGGTGTTGGCCTTCAGAACAACGTCTCTAACCCTGATCCAAACTGGCTGCCTGATAAGAGCTGGGATGAGATCTGCCGGGCCAGTGATCTTCCTGCCCTTCAGGGCCTCAAGTAAGAAGTCTCTGCCATGCCGTCTGAAATTACTGAAATGTTACATTTGCACATTATATCAAGTTTTGTGCAGCTCATAATATGACAGATTTCTTTGGCTGAATATAGGGAGAGCTTCATTAAGAGTCCTGAGAGTTTCCTGCCCATTTATGACAATAAGGAGCCTTACAACACAGCTTTGCCCAAGTCCTGGTGTGATAAACTCAACGAACTTCAAAAAATGATCATTTACCGATGCCTTAGGCCTGATAAAGTGAGTTCTTATTGAGTTTAAAATTGACATGTTCTTATCATAGTTCATTAAAAAGTAATAAAGGTAGAGTATCACATCACTCACAGGAAAATTTTTCCAGTTATTTTAATTTTACTTTATACTTTCTTTAAAGATTGAGCCAGCAATCAGCAAATTTGTGACTGACAAACTGGGAAAGAGATTTGTTGAACCACCTCCATTTGACCTCAGTAAGAGCTACAGTGACTCCAACTGCACCATTCCCCTGGTGTTCATTCTCTCTCCTGGAGCAGATCCTATGGCTAGTGAGTTTTTAATCACTCCAGTTTAAATAGGACAATACATTTCTATCATTTAGAGTGTGCTTAATTTTCTGCTAAATACACTTAGGGAAAACACTTTAGGCTGGAATACACAACACAACTTTTCCAACCGCAAGTCCTTGGCCCAAGGCCAAGTGTTATTGTTTTTTTTTATTATTAAAAGGAATTAAATAATTAAAAAGGATTTAAGGGTATAACGAAAAAAGAAAATAAGAATGGTAATCAGTTTAAACTATTTGCAAATAATATATTTTTTAAATATGTTCACTCTTATTTGTATGTCTGATATGCCAAAAACGCAAAACGTTTCTTCTCTCATCACATTCAGTTATTAATTACATTAATCATATCATATTAATCAAATAATAGCATGTTTCCAATTCAAAATGGCAACATTTCATAAAAATGTTGAGTAGTTTGCACCACTGGATATTACTGTAGGTCGCTGAATATTTCAATCATAAAACAGTCATCATATTAAATGTTTAGCTATTTACTCCACTGAGGCAGACCAGCCTAAAAATTTAACTTTAAAAACTTTTTTTGTCATCCTAAAAACAAACAGAGTGGTGCATAATGGATTACAGCAGAGCAGCATCAATAATATCAAATATTGGGGGGGACAATTTGGCCATTTCTAATCATTGGGGGACATTTTTCCTCCTCAATGTCTATGGTGGTTACTGGTAGAAATCATGCTGGGGGGTCAACTGTACAACTGTCATAGCAAGAGACATTAAAAACAGCAAGACATGACCAAAGACATCTATCTGACGCACATGTAACAGACAATTAGTAAATAGCGCAGACGGAATGCAGGATGTGTGTGAACATCTCCTTATTCTTCTTTCTTCAATTTACAGAAGTTATTATTTCTCAGATAGAAAAGACATCTTTGTGTTTATAGCACAGATTATTTGATTACGTCTAGTAAAATCATAATTAGTTCTCTTAAAATCAAGTAGGTTTGGCAACCCCCTGGTGGGGGGGTATAATATCAATTTCAATATCAATGTGTTAAACCTGTTAAACACATTTAAGTCAAATACTACATTAAAACACTGTTTTGACTTTTCCTTAGGTCTGCTGAAATTTGCCAATGATAAGAACATGGGTGGTTCCCAATTTAAATCCATCTCTCTGGGACAAGGCCAGGGTCCCATAGCAGTGAAGTTGATCCGCTCAGCCATGAATGAGGGCACCTGGGTGTGCTTGCAGAACTGCCACCTGGCCGTGTCCTGGATGTCCACTCTGGAGAAGATCTGTGAGGACCTCTCCCCAGACACATGCCATCCAAACTTCCGTCTTTGGCTTACCAGCTACCCATCACCCATGGTACACATACTGTAAACTCCTGAGTAGACAATTGTTTTCTTTCCTTTGACCTATAATTATTGTCAAATCAGTACTTTACGTTCCTGTATATCGATGGACGTAATTGATGATGATTTGTTTGCTCTGACAGTTTCCAGTGACCATCTTGCAGAATGGAGTGAAGATGACTAATGAGCCTCCCACTGGCTTGAGGTTAAATCTGTTGCAGTCGTATCTTTCTGACCCCATCTCTGACCCTGAGTTTTTTGCAGCCTGTCCTAACAAAGAGCCAGTGAGTACATTAACTGTTTGCAGTTTTATGTTGACACTTCCTCATGGTTTGGGATATTCAGTAAGAGTATTTTATTACTGACTGCTGTTGTGTAGGTCTGGGAGAAGCTCTTGTACGGGGTTTGCTTCTTCCATGCTCTTGTCCAAGAGAGGAAAAAGTTTGGGCCATTGGGATGGAACATTCCTTATGGATTTAATGAGTCGGATCTGCGTATTAGTATCAGACAGCTGCAGGTAAAGCACCTGAATTCTCACCACAGTGTCATTTCCACCATATATTATTAACGTTTAATAGCACTCTGGTGGAAATGAAAATTGTTTAATTAATAAACTCCTTTTGGAAAATTTCATAGCAAGCATTTTATTCATCCTAAATACATTTCAATAATATGTCTCATATTACTGTACATTTCAAGTACTTAATGCTCACCAAGAGCACTAACTTTTGAAAAACTTTGACAGCCTGTGATGTCAAAGCTGAATTTTCAGCATATTTACTCCAGTCTTCAGTGTCACATGATCCTTCAGAAATCATTCTAGCATGCTGATTTGATGCTCAAGAAACATTTATTATTATCAACATTGAAAATGATTGTGCTTCGTAATATTTTTGTGGAAATTTGTTTAAAATTAGAGAATTTATTTGAAATAGCATTACAAATGTCATTACTGTCACTTTTGATCAATTTAATTTGTTGTTGCTGAATATAAATATTCATTTCTTTTAAAGAAGAAAGCTTACTGGCCCCAAACTATTTTTCACACAATAAATGATTGTATTAAAAAGAATATTTTATAATAAAATAATAAGGTTACACTTTATTTTGATTGTCCTCTTTAGACATTCTTTTGACAATAAGTAATGTTGCACCTACATGTCAACTAACTCTCATTAGAGTATTAGTAGACAGTTAGTGTTAGTAGAATAAGTTGACATGTACTTATAAAGTTACTTATACTTATCTGTTGGGGGAGCATCAAAATAAAGTGTTAGCAGATATTAAGCAGACTGTCTACTAATACTCTAATGAGAGTTAGTTGATATGTAGGTTCAATGTTACTTATAGTCAACAGAATGTCTAAAGGGAACCATCAAAAAATGTTACCAATATAATAATGAAATGTACACATAAAAGTAATTTTAAAAGTTGCAAATGAAGGTGTGAAAAAGTACAGTTTAATGTGACCTTAATATAACAAAATATAATAGTTGTTTTTAAAATTGTTAAACAAAGATTGGAAAAAGGGGTGATTTTTTTTTTTTCATATTTACTTTCTGTGCCTCAGCTCTTTGTGAATGAGTACCAGGAGGTTCCCTTTGAGGCCATCACGTATCTGACTGGAGAGTGTAACTACGGAGGACGTGTAACAGATGACTGGGACCGTCGCCTTCTCATGACAATCCTCGCTGACTTCTACAACAAAGACATCATTGACCACCCACGCTACTCCTTCTCCCCCAGTGGCAATTATCACGCACCTCCAAAGTCAATCTATGAAGACTATGTGGAGTTTATCAAGGTACGACTTTGTTAGCTGCTGAGCTCGGACTAAATTCCAACTCTCATGAAACAATGACATATAATGCACTTCATTTGCTCCACAGAACCTGCCTTTTAGCCAGCATCCCGAGGTGTTTGGCATGCATGAGAATGTGGACATTTCCAAAGACCTTCAACAGACAAAACTACTATTTGATTCCCTCATCCTGACCCAGGGTGGTGGTTCAAAGGGAGGGGGCGGCTCTGGCGGGGATACCACTCTACTGGACATTGCTAATGACATCCTGACTAAAGTAACTCATCATTCGTAAGATTAGAAATTGTTATTGGGATAAAAATGTATTTGCATATGTGCCAGTGATTTATTGACGTTCTGATTTCGGTCATGCAGCTTCCGGGTAATTTTGACATTGAGTCTGCCCTTGTCAAATTCCCTGTGTGCTATGAGGAGAGCATGAATACAGTGCTTGTGCAGGAGATGCAGCGGTATAACAAGTGAGTCCTCAGAGCTTAATAAAAAAAATGTGTTATATGTGAAGACGTTTATACTATAATTTCTGTGTACTTTCTTCTTTCAGTTTGAGCAGTACTATACGTGTGAGCCTGCAGAACCTGATAAAGGCCATTAAGGGGCTGGTGGTGATGGATGCAGAGCTAGAGGCTGTAGCCGGCAGTCTGCTGGTGGGGAAAGTGCCAGAAAAGTGGGCCAAATGCTCCTATCCCAGTCTCAAGCCATTGGGCAGCTATGTCAACGACTTCCTAGCCAGACTCAAATTTCTACAGGTCAGTGACCACACACAGACAACTGTTGTTTTTTGTAATTTTCACAGAAAAATACTGTAAAAATGCTACTGTAAAATGCTTTAGGGTTTTTGCAAGTAAAAACTATAAATTACCATATAATTTACGGTAAAAAAAAAAAACAACATTCCCCGAAGTCCTTGCATTACACATCACATATGATTGCATTTTTTTATTTTTTTTATTAGTTTTTTATTTTAGCCTTCTATTGTGTCACCTGTATTATTGTTGTGGTTATCGGTACATTTTAAAATTAAAAGGCAGATTTTGGTAGTTATTGTAGATATATTAACATTATATTACTTAATGAAATATACTTTTTTTTTTAAATATTAAGCAGCACAACGGTTTTCAACATTGATAATAATATGATAAGAAATGTTTCTTGAGCAGCAAATCAGCATATTAGAATGATTTCTGAAGGATCATGTGACTAAAGGTTGGAGTAATGATGCTGAAAATTCAGCTTTGTCCTTAAAATTACATTTTAAAATATATTCAAATAGAAAATAGTTTTTTAAATCGTAATAATATTTCACAATAATACAGTATTTATTGTATTTTTGATCAAATCAAGTAAATTGAATTGAAAAAATATTATTTGTCTTTGTTAATGTGTCTCTGTGTCATATTCTTTTCCAGGACTGGTATGACACCCAGAAGCCCCATGTATTCTGGTTGTCTGGGTTTTTCTTCACTCAGGCTTTCATAACAGGAGCCTTGCAGAACTACGCCAGGAAGTACTCCATCCCCATTGACCTGCTTGGCTTTAATTACGAGGTATCATCTGCTGCAACTGTCTCTAGGCTGAGACTACTTTCATCAGAAAGAGATGATTTGAGAGCAACATTTTGTTCTTTATTGCTTCAGGTTCTGCCAATCGACACCTCCGACTCATCTCCTGAAGATGGAGTCTACATTCATGGCCTTTTCCTGGATGGAGCTCGGTGGGATAAAAAAAGGCAAGAGAAGCTTACATGGCAGGAAGATGCTGGAAATAATAGTTTTTGAGCTATATTTTCATGATATGTGTTCTTCCTTGCAGTGGAGTGTTGGCCGAACAGTATCCCAAAGTTTTATTTGATGCAGTCCCTATCATCTGGATTAAACCAAGTAAGATAATAAATGTTATGTGTTGATTATTAAGTACATCTATATCTATCATGTCATGCTTTTGTAGTTACTTTGCTCAGCAACCTCTCTAAATCTGTTTTTAGCGGACAAGAGGGGTATGGAACACCCCAACAGCATCTATGTGTGTCCCCTCTACAAGACCAGTGAGCGTAAAGGTACGCTGTCTACGACTGGCCATTCAACCAACTTTGTCATCAGCATGACGCTCCCTACCAGCAAGCGTCCTCAGCACTGGATCAAGAGAGGCGTGGCTTTGCTATGTCAACTAGATGATTGACACCAAACCCCTTTGACTTTTGAACCAGCACTTTATTTACTGTTCTCACACATGGCTTTTATGATTTTCCACTGTGTCCATTAAAAATATTATCTCAGCAAATATTTTTGACCAACATGTCAAAATTCTATACTATTGTCCTCTTTACATGTGTTTTTCAAGTACATCTAGAATATCTACATTGATCTTTTATTCCAGGAGATGCAGACAGGTCAAAATATTTTTCAGCGTAGAATTTTAATAATATCTAAAGAACACATTCAGTCAGGTAATAATAATATATTTGTTGTAGTCTTCTGTACTTTACATAACTGAAAACATTATGGACACATTGCATTAAAAGATATACTTGTTCTGCAGCTCAAATCTACTGACTATTTTAAACAAATGCAACTTTCACAAGGATATTTTAATATTATTTATTAGGATATATTATATTATGCAGAATTATAACACTTTTTATCAACTTATATGCTTATATTTTGTAGAAACAATTCAGTAGAAAAATACTCTTTAAACATCAAACATTTCTTCATGATACAGTCTATATTATAATATTTAAAGGGGCCTTTATTATGATTTCACTTTTTTAACTTTAGTTAGTGTGTAATGTTGCTGTTAGAGCATAAACAACATCTGCAAAGGAAGATATTTTCTTTTACAGATATTGCTTTTAAAGGACTAAAACAAACGGCTGGTAGGGACTACAACAAGCATCTTCCTGGGTTGGTGACATCACTAACCCCTAAAATGTACATAAACCCTGCCCCCGAGAACACGCAACAAAGGGGGCGAGGCCATGTTGGGCTACTTTAGAGAAGAGTAAGAGTTGTTGTAGTAGAGTGTTGTTACCATGCCGTCATTTTACGCCGACTGCTTCACAAACGAGGGTCAATTCAATGCTGGATTTGCACAAAAGATTAACATGACGGCACATACTAGTCGATGAGTTGAATCAACTCAAATCAACCATTCAGAAATGTCCAGTTGCATTCTAAATGTTGTAACTTCTTCCTGAGTCTCTCCATCTGTATCTGACTCTGGTTTGAACAATGTAAGGCTGAACACGTTACTGACAATTGTCATTTTGGCTGCGTGAGATTCTCCAGTTTTGTTGTTGTTGAGCAACCAAAGTGTGAACTGTTAAAGCTCCGCCCTCTTCTGGAAAGGGGGCCGGGAGCAGCAGTCTATTTGCATTTAAAGTTACAAAAATGACATGTTTTTGCTCACACCCAAATAGGGGCAAATTTGACAAGCTATAATAAATGATCTGTGGGTTATTTAGAGCTGAAACTTCAGACACATTCTGGAGACACCAGAGACTTATATTACATCTTGTGAAAAGGGGTATAATAGGTCCTCTTTAATATAGTAAAATATTCTCAACTCAGGGAGAGATTATTATATATTTTAGTGTGATATTTTAGAAGTTCTTAGCAATTGCACTTAAAAGGGCTTTTTTTTTGTTGCTTACCTACATTACTGTACATTAAACATTAGGATGGAATGGAATAGGGTGGATCAGCATGGGAATATATTATATTCTTGCTTTTAAGTACTAAGGAATATTCTTTCATTTTATATTATTCCATTTTTTCATGGAATGAAGATTTTTTCATCAGTCTAAATGTGCATCTCTGGTGGGATTACGTTATTTAATCAATGCACAGCTTCCTGTTTCTCTGAGAGTATGCGTTTTGTACAGTCCACTGTGAATTTCAAGCCGTGTGGTGAAGGTTCACTTCAAATAGACTGCTGAATACAAGAGAAAGCGTGGCCCATCGCATATGTTCCTAAGAACACAAATACTAAGAACATTAACTCTCAGATCAGCTGTCCGGGTAGAATTGCAAGACTGACTGTCACGCAGTGGGTCAAAGCCAGGTGTTGGTTGGTTGGCCCAGGGGTTGGCGAGTATTTTTAACCATGCAGGGATATAAATAGAGTGTAAAGCGACCAAAAACACAGTACAGATACAACTGCCACGACTGTTTTCAACATTTCCTGTTGCCTCAAGGTAGAATGAATATTTGCCTTTGAATTGAGCATATGTAAACAAATTATTTCTCCTGGAAAAACTCTACAGAAATAGATTGCATGGGATGTGTTGCATGTTTACAAAACATACGCAAAGTAATTAGACAGTCATTTAAAGAATGAAGTTACCAAAGCAGCTGATTATGATATTAGGCTCTTGTTATACTTTTTATATTCATTCTAAATATGAATTTAACATTGTAATGCAACAACCTCAGTGTTTTGAGTGCTGGTTACCTCATTTTGTAATTCAAGCCAGCTCAGTTGAAACTAGAGCAGATATTTTCAGCGTTGGCTATTGTATGCTCACATGCATGTACAATACAGTCTCTTAAAACATTGAATTCGAGAGTCAAACTAGCAGGATGCTAGTACAATGTTTTCCTATATTAGACCAGTCCATTTGTTGTGGTGGCAAATTTAAGAAGCCTTCAAGGTATAAATTGAAAAAAAGATCAACTAAAGTCACTATTTTTTTCACATTGTAAAGACAGAAAAAAGCCATTTGCTGTTAAGTCCTGTGGTACTGGTTGCCAAGTTAGAGTTTATTACTGAAATATGGAGGTGTACGATGCTGCGGAGGATGACTGGGATGATGATGAAGATGAGGCCACTCAGTACATGATTGAACAGAGTCTATTGGAGTACAGCAAACATGCTGATTCAGCAACCAGGTACTGGTAAATCCCACCATTTTAAATGCACTAATAGTGTGTGTTTTATGATGGAACATTTTGTTTTGATGTCCCTCAGCAGTGATCCATTAGACCTCATTGACCATGAGGAAATTTTCACTGCTATACAAGCTGGTAAGAGCTAAATCCTCCCAAAAAATGAGCATTTTCAGTGTTCCAAGTTCTGGAGTCTTCATGCCGTTCCTTCCATGTATGATGTCAGGTAATGAGGATGCTTTGAAGGTCCTGGTGCAGCATAAGGAGGCTCTGTCTAATGCAGACAGCAGGGGCTGGATCACTTTGCATGAGGCAGCGGTGCAACACAAGAGGAGCATTCTGGAGATCACTTATGCAGGTCTATGTGATATCTATAGTTATCTCACTAAACCTCCAAAAACATTTTTTCTTAATGAGAATTCCTTGTTCAGCATCTCCTCAGGGGTCAGGGCAGTGCCGTACTCTGAGAGGGGAGACTCCGTTGTTTCTCGCTGTTGTTCACGGTCTCAGAGAGAATGCCACATTCCTGCTGCAGAACGGTTGTGACCCTGACTGCAAAAATGAGGATGATGACTCTGCATTGGTTGCAGGTGTGGAACACAGTGCTATTTTTAGCATACTTAGTAAGCACACATTTAAGATTAGAACCACAAGACACTCTTTTTTTAGACAAAGATTTGAGTCGCATTGTTGTTTTAATTAATGTTTTACTGATAAATCGCATACTGCGCTTAAGTACAGTATATTCCTTTAATATTAAGTAAAGTTTAGCACCCAAGACAAGGAACTTTGTTTTCTTTTCTTTCTTTCTTTTGTTTTTAAATACGAGATAGAGATGCACAATATATAATCTATACAGTACCATACCGGATAACAGTCAGTATTATTTTTATTTTATTTTATTAATTTGTATTAATTAAACTGTGCATACTTATTTCCTATATTTTTACATTTAGATGACCTTTTTCAGTCATCTAACGCTCACTTAAAGTGAATATTTAAAAAACACTAATAATTTAATACTGTTAAATGTAATCTGTAGCAAATCTCTAGCTAATTAACATTTTTGTTTAATTTTAAAAGTGTGATTTATAGACCTGAAAAAGTCATCTAAATTAATAAACTCTTAAAACACAATAGGCATTTTTAGGATGAATATACAGTTATGCCAGGCTCTAGTCTAGAATATTTAATCGGGTTGAAATTGTGAGCAAAACATATTTATTAAATTCCTGATTATTAATCCTTTGAATATTGGTGTGGACAATGGGGGGCTTGGAAAGGTTGATAACCACTGATTATTTTGATTTTAAAATCATGATTGATTTTAATTTTTAGTGTTTTATTTTTTAATTTATGTTGACAAAACAGTGTAGACCATAGACTGCATTTGACACAAGTCTAATAAATACATCAATTGACTTTTTTCTAGCCATAAAGAATGACCAGTATGACCTGGCTCTGCTGCTGCTACGCTACAATGCCACAGTGGACCAAAAAGGAAGTCTTCAAAGAACTGCTCTGCATGAAGCCTCCGTGCTTGGCTTGGATAACTTTGTCTACCTGCTTCTACAATCTGGCGCTGACCCAAATGCCATTGATGTGTGTGAACATACTCCTGTAGGACTTGCGGCTCAAGCTGGACATTTTAACGTTGTGGAGGTTCTACTTCAGAAAGGTGATTTTGAAATGTGCCTGTGGCTAGAAATTCAGTAACTATCTGACTTGATTCAGTCCGTGTTTTTTTTTTACTGCTACTCTTAACAGATAAATAATAATAATAAGATTTGTAATCTATCTATCTATCTATCTATCTGTCTGTCTATCTATCTAGTCTCTGTCTGTCTGTCTGTCTGTCTGTCTATCTAGCTATCAGTCTGTCTGTCTATCTATCTAGTATCTATCTATCTATCTATCTGTCTGTCTGTCTATCTATCAGTCTGTCTGTCTATCTAGTCTCTGTCTGTCTGTCTATCTAGCTATCAGTCTGTCTGTCTATCTATCTAGTATCTATCTATCTATCTATCTATCTGTCTGTCTATCTAGTCTCTGTCTGTCTGTCTGTCTATCAATCTGTCTGTCTATCTATCTATCTAGTCTGTCTGTATTTAGCTATCCGTCTGTCTATCTATCTATCTATCTATCTATCTATCTATCTATCTATCTATCTGTCTAGTCTAGTCTAGTCTGTCTGTCTATCTAGCTATCTGTCTGTCTATCTAGTCTCTGTCTGTCTGTCTGTCTATCTATCTATCCGTCTGTCTGTCTATCTATCCGTCTGTCTGTCTGTCTATCTAGTCTCTGTCTGTCTGTTTGTCTATCTATCTATCTATCTATCTATCTATCTGTCTGTCTGTCTGTCTGTCTATCTATCTATCTATCTGACTGACTGTCTGTCTATCTAGCTATCCGTCTGTCTGTCTATCTAGTCTCTGTCTGTCTGTCTATCTAGCTATCCGTCTGTCTGTCTATCTAGTCTCTGTCTGTCTATCTAGTCTCTGTCTGTCTATCTAGTCTCTGTCTGTCTGTCTGTCTATCAATCTGTCTGTCTATCTATCTAGTCCGTCTGTCTATCTATCTATCTAGTCTGTCTGTCTATCTATCTATCTGTCTGTCTGTCTGTCTGTCTATCAATCTGTCTGTCTGTCTATCTATCTAGTCTAGTCTGTCTGTCTATCTAGCTATCTGTCTGTCTATCTAGTCTCTGTCTGTCTGTCTGTCTATCTATCTATCTGTCTGTCTGTCTATCTATCCGTCTGTCTATCTAGTCTCTGTCTGTCTGTTTGTCTATCTATCTATCTATCTGTCTGTCTATCTATCCGTCTGTCTGTCTATCTAATCTCTGTCTGTCTATCTATCTGTCTGTCTATCTATCTATCTATCTATCTGTCTGTCTGTCTGTCTGTCTATCTATCTGTCTGTCTGTCTGTCTGTCTGTCTGTCTATCTAGTCTCTGTCTATCTATCTATCTATCTATCTATCTATCTATCTATCTATCTATCTATCTATCTATCTATCTATCTGTCTATCTGTCTGTTTGACATTGATCACTTTTAATAATATTTAATGACCCGCTCATGTTTAGGGGCCAGTGTGTGGTCCAAGCCTCATCTTCCAGGTTCAGCCTCAGTTTTATTTGATGCTGCGGCTTCTGGAAACCCTGATATCATTTCACTGCTGCTGGAGTATGGAGCCGATCCCAACGTGCCCACCCACACAGGCCATCTCCCCATCCACCGTGTAGCCTACCGCGGACATCTACTGTGAGTAACCCACTGCTGAAGGGTTAATCAGTGTAGTGCTGATCCAACCAGAAGTCACAGTAAAATCTGTGTTTGTGTCTTTCATAGAGCACTGGAGCAGCTGATCCCTGTGACTAAGAAAGAGGTGATCAAAGAGAGCGGCATGAGCCCATTACACTCCGCCGCTGCAGGCGGTCACACTCAGTGCCTGGATCTGCTCCTGAACTCCGGGTTTGACCCTAACTTCATGCTTCACCCCAGAGTGCGCAGGAACTATGAGGACGAACGCAGATCAGCGCTGTTCTTTACTGTATCAAATAATGATGTCCAGTCAGCAAGGCTGCTTCTGGAGGCCGGAGCCATGCCCAATCAAGACCCAGTCAACTGCCTGCAGGTAGCCATGCGACTGGGCAACTACGAGCTCATCAACACTCTGCTACGCTACGGTGCCAACGTAAACTACTACTCCCGTGTCAACACCACCCACTTCCCTTCCGCCCTTCAGTACGCACTAAAGGATGAGGTGATGCTACGCATGCTACTCAATAATGGCTATGATGTGCAGCGCTGCTTTGACTGTCCATATGGACAGGCCTCACATGTGCCCGTGGATTATGAGGGCTGGACCGCCTCTATCATCAAAGACGTGGTGGTAAGACCACTTGCTGCTCATTTTTAAGCTGTGTCTGTATCAAGAAATATGATCTGATGCTGTTGAATGAATAATTCCCCCCCAAAAAATGAAAAATCTTTGATCATTTACTTACCTCCATGTGATTTCAAACATGTATGCTACCGGTCAAAAGTTTGGGGTCTGTAAATGTTTTTTTTAAAAGAAAGTAATACATTTATTCAGCAAGGATGCATTAAATTNCGCCTCTATCATCAAAGACGTGGTGGTAAGACCACTTGCTGCTCATTTTTAAGCTGTGTCTGTATCAAGAAATATGATCTGATGCTGTTGAATGAATAGTTCCCCCCCAAAAAATGAAAAATCTTTGATCATTTACTTACCTCCATGTGATTTCAAACATGTATGCTACCGGTCAAAAGTTTGGGGTCTGTAAATGTTTTTTTGTTTTTTTTAAAAGAAAGTAATACATTTATTCAGCAAGGATGCATTAAATTGATCAAAAGTGACAGTAAATACATTTATTATAATAAGAAATGTTTCTTGAGCAGCAAATAAGCATATTAGAATGATTTCTGAAGGATCGTGTGACACTGAAGACTGGAGTAATAATGCTGAAAATTCATCTTTCACAGGAATAAATTACATTTTTAAATATATTAAAACAGAAAATTTAAATGGTAATAGTACTGTATTTCACAATATTACTGTGTTTTATGTATTTTTGATCAAATAAATGCAGCCTTGGTAAGCATAAGAGACTTCTTTCAAAAACGTTAAAAAATCTCACCAACCTCAAAATGTTTAAACGGTAGTGTATGACATTCATTCTTGTGTAAAACACAAAAGAAGATATTATGAAGAATGTTTGGGGTCCAAATTTACAACAAACAAACAAACAAAACAGAAAAACACTGAGACATTTTCAGAACACCTTCTTTTGTGAAGAATGAAAAAAAGACATACATATTTGTAACAACATGAGGGTGAGTTAATGATGACAGAAGTTTCATTTTTGGGTAATCCATTTAAGGTACCAACTGTATGTCTAAACTCATTTTTTGCAGTTCTGTGAGGTGATCACAGTGTACTGGCTCAAGCACATCTCAGCACAAGTAGTGAGAATCATGTTGGATTATGTTGATCATGTGACTCTCTGCTCCAAACTGAAGACTGTTCTGGTTGAGCAAAAACAGTGGCCGGAAATATGTAAGATTCAAGGTGAGTCTCCTGTCACTTTAACATGAAATTCTCAGCAGGGCCGGTTGCATAAACTGCTAAGACTAGTCTTTCAAGTTAGTCATAATTTTTTAGTCAGTAGTCAGTACATAAAAATATAATAAAAACATACATTAGTTTCATTTGAAACTGAAAAGTAAGACTGATTACCCCTAACCAACTTCTAGTTGGTAATACCAGTTATTAAGACATAGTCTTAATATAATGGCTATGTTTATGCAACTGGCCCATATAGTGTTATACTTGTCTTAAGTGATTAAATACTTAGATTGAAATGTATATATTCCAATATTCCAATTTATGTATGATTTCTTCTTCATTAGAAAACACTCGAAGCCTGAAGCATCTCTGCAGACTGAAGATTCGTGATTGTTTGGGTCGCTTGCGTCTGAGGGCTCCAGTTTTTATCAGTTTCCTGCCTCTGCCTGCCAGTCTCAAAGACTATATTCGCTTCAAAGAATATGATATTTACAGTAGAGGAAGTATGACAGAATAAAACCAGATGGATAAATCTGTACATGAGAAGCTGCTGATATAACAAAATTCTATGGATATTCTGTTGTTTACTTTTTTTGAAAAAAAATGTTGTGAAATGTTCCAGATACAGTGGGGTCACATTGAAATTCTGTGATTCAACGTGTGATTCCAATTTGAAAAGACATAGAAGGTTTAGGATTTAAAACATGAAACAAATGCATAATTTTGCAATATTTCTAGGTGATTAATCAAATAAGCACATTTGTGACCCTGGACCACAAAACCAGTCATAAGTCACACGGGTATATTTGTAGCAATAGCCAACAAAACATTGTATGGGTCAAAATGATCGATTTTTCTTTTATGCCAAAAATCATTAGGATATTAAGTAAAGATCATGTTCCATGAAGATATTTTATAAATTTCCTACCTTAAATATATCAAAAATTATTTTTGTGAGTGGATATGCATTGCTAAGGACTTAATTTGGACAACTTTAAAGGCGATTTTCTCAATATTTTGATTTTTTTGCAACCTCAGATTCCAGATTTTCAAATAGTTTTATCTCGGCCAAATATTGTCCTATGCTAGCTTATTTTGTTCAGCTTTCAGATGATGTATACATCTCAATTTCAAAAAATGGACCCTTATGACTAGTTTTGTGGTCCAGGGTCACATTTGTGAAATTAATCATGTGACTCTTAGCGTCAGATGTTCTTCCACTGAGATACATCAAATCATGCATTAGGTTTCTCACAAACTTATGGAGTTCATGCAGCTGGAGTGTTGCTGTCATTAAAGTCAGGAGAACATTATTATTTAACGTTTCTCTCAAATTATGTGATATATTGTAAAGAAAATATTTGTAGGCCAATTAGAGAAATGCAACATAGAAGCATTTTAACTAGTATACCCCCGCTGTATGTGATTTATATACTGTATGTTAGAATTAATTATGAAATATATGTCTCGATCTTTTAAATAATATTTTGAAATCATGTCACGTGATCATTATGCATGAAACGTAATGATTCTGGGAGGAAGGAATGGCACAAACATACGCAGTGACTTTCCCGAAAGAGTTGTCAGACAGCTCGACGTTTCGTTCTTGGCTATTCTTGTAAATGTTACAGCCATCTGTGGAGCTGCTCAAGCGCCAGCGATCAAAGCTCGCGATCGTGACGTCTAGACGCTGCGCAGTTCACAGTAGCGCCACCGGGGGGCGTCAGGCTACGTGAATGTAAACAGAGTGACGCCAGAGTTTTGCAGTGGTGGGGAAGGCATACGTCACAGGCATAATGGCGGAGGCTGGTTGAGAAGGAGAATTACTCCGTGAAGCGGCATTGAAACCAACTTCATCGCCAGCTGACTAGGTGACCGCTGGTCCGAAAAATGGCTTGCAATTTCAGCCAGGAGAGAAAAATCGACAAAGAGAGCAGCAAGGCCGGCGGCCTAACATTGGAGGATGGCGACAGCAAGAAACAATTGTTGTCAGCTTCTAGCACGGCCACATCCAAGCAAAATGGCGATCAAGCTGAATGTGAAGACGAGCAAATGTCTGAACAAGATGCCTCTGAGCGGCGGAGGGCAGGGCTGTTGGACCTGAAAAATTGCGGCGGATCGCCCTCGACACTACCGAGGTCGACCGAGGAGCTGCCAAGAAGGAATTTTCAGATTCCAAGGAAAATCAAGGAGCGGAAAGGTTGTGTGTCCCATTACTACCACTACTACTGCCATTCCCGAAATGGACTGTTTCTGTTTTCACAGCTTTCAATATCGCTAAAAGCGCGCTCTTTGCCGCTTCGGGTCAAATTAATAGTTTTGTATTGATATATAAACGGGGGATCTATATAACGAACCACGTGATTAGCCTGAAAGGTTTGCACTAGTTAATGAATTTTTAGCGAGTGCATTGCTCGGAGCTGCAGGTAAGTCAGGCGCTCTAATGCAACTCGCTGCACGTGAAGATTCAACGCAAACCTCAAAAACGCGCTTTTTTGTCTCACCGTTGTAAACCACACGGAGGCCGGTGTCATTGCTCTGCTAGTTTGCTCCACAGTCCACACTCCTCCTCCTACACCGTACTGCCGCACCACATGACACACTTCTTCCCCTCTTCATCAATGGCCCCAGTGTGAATCGGTTGACCACTCCATTTCTCCCTTCAGTCTTCACGCACCACGCTTGAAACACCTGTCAGTCTTGAACAACCAGCCTTATTTGGACACCTCGTTCATTGCAGTACTATTTCCTTACAGCGCAAAAGAAATAAAGATGGTATCTTGCCAACAAGAAATAAATATGATATCTTGCCAACAGAAAAAACTGCCTGAATGAAATCGAAACTGATGTTAAACTGGGAGGTGCTTGTAGTAATAGTTGTGCAAGAAGTTTTGCATGACAGCTTTCACTTTGTCACCTTTGTTGGCGCTAGTTTAAGGTTTTTCTTGTTTTTGGCGCTTTATGTTACGTTTTATCCGGTCAAAATAGCAGAACTGAAACTAAATTATTATTCTAAAGAGGACTAGCCATTTCAAATTCATTTGTAACCCCGGTTTTTGTCGCTTCGTAAATGTTTTGATTAGTGAAACGACCAAGCCGATTCATTTGGCCATTATGAGGTTATCAACATCGACCTCCGATTGATCAATTAACGCAATTTCCCAAATATTCCTAAATAGTTTTGCTTATTGATTATAAATATTTTATGATTTTATTTGTTTTAGCGAATTTTTAGTAAATGTGAAAATGTAATATTTCATTATATTGTGTGTTGTGTAAGTAACAACATCATTTCAGCGTCACCTATTTAAAAACCCAATTTTACTAGTTTTGATCTGTATCTTGTATTTTATTGACCTGCAAAATGTGTTACATTGTACAGAGTGTCTGTTAGGTGATGTGTAACTCTTTACTATGCTTTCTAGTTGTAAAAAAAACAAAACAATTTACTATACACCTTATATATTTAGTTTATTTTTATTGAATGCATTGATGTTGTTCTGGTCTAATGAGCTCTGTCTTTAATGTGTCCTGTCTCCAGGTCTCCTTCAGCACTTGTCTCCAGATTCCAGAGAGTTTGAGGAAGTTGTGAAGCTTCTGTCCTCCTTCTACCTGGACGCCACCTCCCGTGGGACTTTCACCTACACCAAAGCTTCACTCATTCACAACGAACTCTTGGAGAAAGAGGTGAGCGTTGAGTCGATTAGTTGATTTCGATAAATAGAATTTTTGCTTGCAATCGTAAAAGACTAGATGATTGAAATAATTGTTAGGCCACTTGGGGGCAGTTTTTATTGAATCAAATACTGATATTATGGAATAATTTGTCTTTTTTTTGTCTTCACAGTTCATCGAGAAGAAAAGGGAACTGAAGCAGAATGGCAGGACAGAGGCAGAACTTGCAGAATCCTATGCTTTTCTGCTACCTGATAGGAATAAGGTGAGGTTGTGTTTGTTTTGCTCGAAGTGATATTAATATTAACACTTAGACTTTATAGTCTGAGCTTGAGCTCAGAATTTTGTACTACTACATCCTTGGATGCTGAACGATGCAGTATAAACAAAACTCAATATTATTCTTGTTCTGTGTTCTCTGTCGTTCCTGTTAAGTTACTGAATTGTAAAGTGTTTATAATGCATTTATAACATAACTGCTACAATAATTACAATATTGACATAGTACTTTGAATAAAAAACGTCAGTGTAAGCACTTTCTCATCTAATTATTTATCAGGATACATGGCGTAACGTAAATGGGAACGTGAGAGTAATATTTCTTTGAGCAATTTGAAAGGGCTTTAAATAGCATCATTTAGCGGTAGTCTTGGTCAAAAGTATGACTAACCAGAGGAATATCTGATTTTCTTTTCCAGGCTCACTGGATCTGCGAAAAGGGTCTTTCTGTGGGACATTCGCGGGTCAACAATCTGGGAAGCCCTACCAAAGGTGAGCGTTTTGCTTTATCTAGTCTGTTTATATCTGTTTAGCTGTAATAATTTGTTTGGGACGGGAGTCCTGGGAGGATTTTGTATTACTGTGGTCACTTGATCTTGTGATTTGGAGTAGTTGAATTGGTCAGGGCCAAAAAGATCACTGCTCCATACTTTCTTGTGATCGCCAAATAAATGTTAATGAATCAAACTCGCTATAGACGCTCATTTTTTACGTGGATAAACTTTTTTTTAAAGTAACATCTGTTTTAGATATTGGTCACCCCTATTACCTTTCTATTATCAGAGCATGTTTGAGGTTTTGGAAGTAACATTGTTCATTATTGAGTGATTTGAGGCAAATGTCTGATATATGAGCTTTGTATGGTTTAGTGAAGCAGCTGCTGTGTGTTTAGAAACATTCACAAAAACAGTTTTGTAAATCTTGTAACAGCGACTTGGATCGCTTTAACTTGTGGAATGAAATAGTTTCTGCAAATATTTAATCTTAGCAAACATAGTATGCTCTATGCAGAGACTCTGCATTCCAAATGGATTGCTAACAAATTTCTTGGGATTACCCCAGGGCTTTTTGTGGGTCACAGGAATGTCGCCCCAAGTAACTCTTCTATCCTAACTGCAGCTTTTTCTGTTTTTAGGGGTTTACCTCTCAAAATACTCAGATTTGTTACAAATGAATCCATTTGAAGTGGGTGCTGCTGGAGACATAATAATATTTAAAGTGATGAAGGTAAGTCATTTACGGGGTCCAACATTTACACTTGCCATGCATCAAATGTGATAAATTGGATTTGCGTCTTTCAAAATTAAAAACGACATAAATGTCACAGTGGTTTCAAAAACAATAGTGACCTTTTTTTTTCTTATTCTGTAGGGTAAAGTGAAGACAATTTTTGAGAACATGCCCAAAAATAATCTTGAGCCGGCTCTTAAATATGACAGCCATGTGTACAAAAATGCCAGCAAAGTGACCTCATTATTGTCATATAGGGCCTTTGAGCACACTCAGGTGAGTGAGTTTTTCAATATGATCTTTTGTTTTGTAATATGTGTTCAGATAAATGACCTATTATGTATCTGATTTCCTTCTGTGTTTTATTCCAGCAATACTTCTATGAATTTGCATTTGAGGAGCTAAGGTCAAGGCCCAGACATGTGTTGCCGTATGCGGTTGTGTCTTTTCAATACAAAGGCAAAGAGTCGGCCACTGCCACACACAGGTATGATGGGACCACTGGTGATGTGTGTAGAAAGTGTATTACAATCTGTTATGGTTTATTTTTAACAATTTGTTTTCTCTTTTAGTCGATTAAACAGCATGTTATATGAAGGACAAAGAGGTATGATTTGTATTTCTCTTTATAGCAGCCTAATAAAATGATTACATGGGTATATTATCTAACTTACTGTATTATTATTACTTTATTTGATGCTTTAGTTCGGCGAAGATATACAGTTTGGAGTGGCTCGCTGGTGAATAAAGGAGAGGAAGTCTATCAAGTGTACATCCGGTCTTCAAGTCTCCCTCACCTTCCACTTAAACTGTGAGTCTCTTTTCTTTCGACCAATGCAGTTTAACAAATGTTTGCGCATTGGTGTTAAATTGCTGTTTGTTTGTTTGTTTGTTTGTTTTTTCAGACCAGACAAGCTTGACATCAATATGGCTATGCATCTTGATCAAGTAAAGAGAAAGATCCCGCCCGTTTTGCTATCATGGGAGGCTTACAGTGGATCACGAGAGGGTAGGATGAGTACCAGTGATGGTTTTCAGCCCCATACATGGCAAAACATTTGATGTGTCAGTATTGACGTGATAATGTCTTGTGGTATTTTTCAGTGTTGAAGTATGGGATGTACTGCAGCGTGTATGAGGTCATGGGGAAGAGTAAACAGGAAAACAGTCTCTCGGGGCTGCTGCAACGGCTTGAGAGAGAAAGAATGGTGAGCTCATTCAGACCACTTTACACTTTGATTGAATTAATGTCCGCCGCTTTACCCTAGCAGAGCATTACCGCCCACCCTCTCCCCTCTACACCATTTCTTCAGTCCGTTGATAGAATCTCTGTCAGTGATGTGATATGCAGAAGTTAAACTGGTGATGTTTTTTATAGTCGTGCTATAATTAAACTCTTCACTCTAGGTTTTGGTGAAGCCGTTGATAGACAAAGGATTTCTCTTGCTCCTTTCGTCCTCTCAGTTGCACGCTACCGCTGGTAGGTATATGCATAGCCTTTAACCTCATACATTGCATTGACACAGTGATTTTTAGCATGGAATAATTGAGGATGTGTATTTTTTTGTTTCTTTAAAGAACGACGAGGAAGAAATGACAGGGTTTTGCAGGCACTTTTTGTTTTTCAAGAGCAAAGAAACATCTCAAAATTGAGTAAGTGTCGTTTTTGGTAGTTTCTCAAGGTTTGTTTGAATTTTAAGTCCTTCTAATGGCTTTTGTTCTTTTATTGATAAGTTTTGAAGAACTCGGGAGTAGATGAGGATCCTCCACTAGAGCCTAAAGACCCAATCTGCCACCATCTAGATAATTTTGTACCCGCCCTGCATCATGGTCTCTACAAGCTGCGAGCCAATCCACCCAAAGAGCTCGCGGCGGGACTGAAACGTCAGGCGCTGGACTACCTCAACCAGAAGGAGCAAGGTGCTATCCGGCCCTTTCACATTGTAGAGTACCGGCACACTCTGGATGACCGGACCAACCAATACCTGGCACCTCGTCCTAAGAATATGGATTTGGCACTGAACTCTTACATAAATGGACCGGGACAGTTCCAGCTGCCTGTGGAGGCACTGCAGCAGGGTCTGATGGAAAGCAGACAGGAGGCAGCATCTCCCCCAGCAGGTGCAGAAGAGTACAGTCCTGTCTCAGACTGGGGAGGGTCGGATAGACAGGCATCATGCAGCAGTACAGTTGCGGTTTCTCAGTCTAACGGTGGCGCTCAGAGGCCACAGAGTGAGTATGATAAAGAGAAAATGGAGAAATTGCTAAAGTTGATTCAGTTACATAAGCGGACTTTGAGCAAGGAGGAGGGGAGCGGGCCGGAAAGAGAGGAGGACTGGGACCCCGCTGGCCTGAAGAGGAGGTTGGAGAGGGAAGGTCCTGGAAGTGTGAGCAAGTACCTTAGGACTGGTCTACTTAATGGAGAGCAAGGGAGAGGTGAGTCTGTGCCGAAATAATGTAGAGGAGGGTACACCATGGAGCTGTTGTAGGGGAATTACAGTTAGACCACATAAATATGTTCAATTAAGACCAGGAGTCAAAGTTGAAGTTCAATCAGTTGACAGAGTTTACTGAAGACAAAGTTCTCCACACTTACCTAGAGTGCATTATCTTTGACACACTTTGTCCAATATACGTTAGAAACTTTGGTAAGGGTCACGGGTGAGGCATAAATTCTGGAAGGCATCTGGGTTGCTGTTGAACTCTCCTGAAAGGGTTAGTTCACCCAAAAATTAAAATTAATTACTCACCCTCATGTCGTTCCACACTCGTAAGACCTTCGTTCATCTTCAGAACACAACTTAAGATATTTTTGATGAAATCCGATGGCTCAGTAAGGCCTGCATTGCCAGCAAGACAATTAACACTTTCATTGCCCAGAAAGCTACTAAAGACGTATTTAAAACAGTTCATGTGACTACAGTGGTTCAACCTTAATGGTATGAAGCGACGAGAAAATTTGTTTTTTGGCGCACTAAAAGTAAACGACTTTATTCAACAATATCTAATGATGGGCGATTTTCAAAACACCGCTTCATGAAGCTTCGAAACTTTATGAATCTTTTGTTTCTAATCAGTGGTTCGGAGCACATGCTCATAATCAGTGGTTAGTCACATGAACTGTTTACGTCTTTAGTAGCTTTCTGGGCATTGAAAGTGTTAATTGTCTTGCTAGCAATGCAGGCCTCACTGAGCTATCGGATTTTATGAAAAATCTTAATTTGTGTTCCGAAGATGAACAAAGGTCTTACGGGTGTGGAACGACATGAGGGTGAGTAATTAAAGACATAATTTTCATTTTTGGGTGAACCAACCCTTGAAGACTTTCTTTGGCATTGTCACAAAAAATAACCCCTGCAAGCACAATTAGATAAAATATAGGCAATATTTTTTTCAGGACTTCACTGGAATAGAACATGAAATCTACATCCACACAGGGCACAGAACAAAATGAATAAGAATAAAGTTCAAACTTATTAATAACAAAACAAGTATTCTCTGGAAGCTGGGCTAAATGAGTAACACTGTTACTGCATTCCTGACATGGGTCTATTACTCTGTTACCTCTAAGATACCAAATACAGACATTGCCTGTAACATAAATACCAGAATAGATACACTGGTTTTAAGAAAACTGATTTTTTAGAAAGACTCTTTGTTTCTAGAACTGCATATGAAAATACTCTTTTTGATTCTTAATTAATGTTATTTAAGTAAAGGTGGTATTCAGAAGTTCATGTGAAGTGTTTGTTTCACACATCTGAATAAAGGGCAGGGTGCCTAATGAGAGACTAGGTGCTCTGTCTACTTGCACGAAAGAGCTCCAGAGACAGAGAAGACTACATATTGAGGCTGATGCATCAGCCCAACTTTAAGAGCAACTGTCTGTGCTGAGGACCTTGGCTTAAACTGTGAAATTATTATCAGTGATAATTCATAATGCAACTAATTTTAGTTACTTTATGGCAGCTTTAGTTACTTTATCCATGAACACTTCTTGTTGTTCTATATGTGTGCATTTTTCATGTTTTTACATAATCACTAAAAGGTGAATCCCATGAAACCTGTCAAGAACATGTCTGGGTTTTTTTGTCATCTCAAAATAAAAAATGAGAAATTGTGAAATTGCTCCAGCTCAATAGAGTGTAACTGCAGTGCTTCCTTCATGAGCTCCTTGTTGACAGCCAGTTCTTCTTTCTCTTAGTGGTGATGGACAGCATGGGGCTGTGTGACACAGACCTGCGGGAACGCGTATCTCAGAGTGCTACCCTCCGAGACACGCATGCCTTGCTCAAACTCTTTCTCAGCACACTCAACAGGATGGCCCAGAACTCTAACACTGCCAGCAGCCAGCCTGAGATACTCCCCAAAAACGTAGAAGGATACGACCCCGCTGACTCAGCCGCCCTCTGTGATCTTGACCTGCGTGCCAGGCGTGCCGATGAGGAGCAGGTTAACCTGGATTACTTGGAGGTGTGGACTGTTCCTCATAATATCTAATGCCACACTCAATTGTTGTTTAAGTTAACCGTTAGTATATATGTGTAGGAGCAGATGGCCTGCAGCAGGAGCAGTGTGGATGTGTACAGTCCCTCTTCCAGTCTGGAGCAGCAGCCCTCCCATCCAGCAGAAGCCTCACATCAGAGCCACCCTCTATGGAAAACGTCCACCACAGGTCTGTCCTCACCTGCATGCTTGCAACAGACTTGTTCTTAATATACACTGTTCAAAAGTTTGGGGTTGGTTCGAATTTATTTATTTATTTATTTTTTATTTTTTATTTGAAAAATCTCTTTTATTAAAATGTTCAAATAACCTTTCTAGTTTATTATATTTTAAATGTATTCCTATGATGGCAAAGCTGAATATTCAGGAGCCATTGCTCGAGTCTTCAGTGTCACATGATCCTTCAGAAATCATTTTGATATGCTGATTTGGTGTTTCTAAGTCATTATAGTTACTTTTAATGAGTTTACATTCGTATAACAATTATTGATTTAAATATGCATTCTTTGAGTCAAATCTTGCATACCTCCTCAAACACTTGTACAGTGCAAAAATGTTTTAATTAATAAATCGATGAATTTATTAAAATAAAATAATAAATTGACAAAACTAATAAACATATATTCTGGTTTTAGCTTTAGAGGGTGTTTGTGAACCTTTTGCTAGTGGAGGGGAGAAGCAGGTACACTCTACGGGCAAAGTAGTAGACACTATCCTTGACAGTGAGTTCCAGAACCTCTGCACAGGGATCCAGAAAATGATGGAGGACCAACATATAACCTACACCCCCCCGACTCATTTGCCGCGATGCGAGGATCAGGCCAAAGGGTCGAGCTCATTCTCACCTTTTGTCTCCAAATACGTCTCCTCCCTGCCTGTGCAGGGCTACGTTAACAGTCTCTGTGAAAAGATGAACCATATGATCCGTTCTCCCAGCACGTCTTTAGAACCCGTGGCTGTTGCATCACCACCTGCTGTTGCCCCAGTTCCCGCCCACTTGCCACCTGCTCCGCCCCCTTCTGTCATGCCAGCTCCTGCCCAACCCACGCTGCCCTCACCTCCTGCTCATCCTCACACTAAAACATCTTCTCCGGTGCCTAAGTCTCAGGCTTTGTCGAGCAAATCACAAGCTACCCTTAAACCTCCTTCTTCAAGCAAGCATCGCCTTGGCACCGTCAGAGAGGTCCACCTGTTTTCAGCAGAAAAATCAACTGACCCCAAGAGTTCAGATGTTGTGGAAAGTCCTATGTGTTCTCCATCAGCAGGAAGTGCTAGTCATCCTCCAGTCCCTTCAGTCCCAGAGATGACCTCAGAGCCTACTCTTGCAGGAACCTCAAGCACTGTGGGGGGCAGCGTTATCGGACAAATCAAGCCAGATGTGTTATGCACACTGATGGAGATCATGCAGAAGAATGCTGTAAAGTTTTACATTCAGAGAGGAGATGAGGAGAGTGAACTCTGCACTGAGATCAAGGTCTGAAAAAATAAAATTTCAGAATATTCAGTGTGGTCTGATAACTTTGAAACACCTTATCTTTAACCTCCCTTGTTTGGTTTTACAGGAGTATTTAAGAAGTCTTGGAAACATCGATTGCAACCCTCAGAATTACCTTGAGATTAAAAGTCAGCAAAAGTTTATGATCATTATTCAGAATGAGGATATCGCAGCTCATGTACATAAGGTAACTAATAACTCTACATTGTAATCTTCTGTGTTTTAATAGTTAATTAGTTGCATAAAGCATCCATTTTATGACGTTCTTCTTTCTATACCCCATTTAGATCCCAGCTCTGGTGTCTCTGAAGAAATTACCTACAGTTTACTTTGCTGGAGTGGACAGTCTGGATGATGTGAAAAATCGCACTTACAATGAGCTTTTCGTGTCTGGAGGTCTCATTGTGTCAGATGAGCTCATTCTCAACCCAGACAAAATAACACTAGGTAAGAGCTGAATGTAGAGGGGCTTACAAAATCTTCAGGCACAAACAATCTGTCCGAAAAAATCAAGTGTGAATGCAAAATTTGGTGTATCTTTACCTTTAAAGTCAGCATTTTCTAAATGTATCTGTTATTCAAAACATCATAACTCGATCTTCCGTTGAAAACGTCAGACTTCTCTGGTGACGTACTTCTTCAATCATTAGTCTGCTTAAAACGATTGCAAGCTCGCAACTGCCTCCATCAAATCAACAACAGATCACTCAGATGTGTCACAATATGGAAGAAAAGATGTTTCTACTTTCGTTACATCAAGACTTTAAGAACTGACATTTGTGTTTACAGAGAAGCTACAGGCATTTCTTAAGTTCTTGGAGGAACAGGGCTCACCCTGGAAGTGGAAGGTGCACTGTAAGACTCAGAAGAAGCTTAAAGAGCTCAGCAGGTTAGAGACAAAATGATTAGTCTATTTCGCCAATCCTGACAGACTCCTAGTCTCCAGTATCTCACACATATGTCCTTTCACAGGTTAAACACTGAGGCCCTGAATCTGTTGAACCTGCTGACGATTTACCAGAAGAAACACCTGGTTGAGTTTCTGCCTTATCACGAGTGTGATACTCCATCTAGGCAGGCTCCTGATTTGGACTGTTTGGTAAAGCTGCAAGCTCAACACACACAGCTTCGGCACCTCATCTTCCTCACAGGTATGTGCAACAGGTCTAGTTGAAGGCTGGTATTTATGAATGGGGGTATGTGGAGTCGTCTATGATGTTTCTTGATCAATCTGTGCTGTGTTCATATACAGAAAGGTATGATGACACATTCTCACAGTTCTCTGGTAGTGGAGTCATCATTGCTGGTATGAATGACATCATGAACAACTTCCAGAGTTTGATCAGTGTCCCAGAAGAAGTACCATTGGCTGCCCTACCTGATCCAGGTAAAGACTGCACAGTCCTTTACTACTTCTGACAAAAATCACAAAGAAATTACAGATTTCAGTGTTGACACATTATCTTCTCTTTGACTGCTCAGTGGAGCCTGATGCAGTTCGAGATGAGGAGGACATGTCTATAGACTCTGAAGATGACATGCTGGTTATCTCAGAGACTGCCATTCAGACTGAAAATGACCTGTCGGAACCGCAGGCACCTCAGCCCCCTCCGCCTCAGACTGATGGATTTCGTCCTCCCCTCCCTGACCAACCCTCTTTGGACCCCATTATCGATCCACTTGTGCATCCAAACCCTACCACCTACCCTACCCAGGGCTCTTACTCGACTGATTATGCAGCTCTGAAGTCTGCCATCGCTCAATATAAAGCTGCCAGTCAGGATAGCACACCCAGGCCTGAAGTAGAGGACACCCTGGCCAGTTTCGGCGTGAACCCTCACCAGAGCTACCTGTGTCCCAGCTCAGCACAGTGGAGCCCTTACTCTGGTTCTCCTGCATACCATATGTCCTCTGCATATTCATCTCCAGCCAGCGTGGCCTCCAGGGGATCAGAGTATAGTCAAACTGCCGCTCCTCCTGGGACTCAACCTCCAACAAACACCTCCACCTTACCCGTTGCCCAACCACTCACCCTTCCCCTTTCCCTCCCTCAGCTGCCGGTTAGCTCAGTTGAGTTGCCTCCTACTCCAGAGTCAGCCACCTCTCTTCAACCACATGGTCCTGTTCCTGACAGTGTGGGAGTGCATGGGGCGGCAGCTGCAAACACCGCTAATCAGCAAGGACTTGCTGGCTCTCAAACTGCTAAGATGGTTGTAGAGACTGCTTCCTCATCCTCCGCTTCTTCCTCGTCCTCTCTTCACACCACTTTTCCCTCCTACCCAGATGCTACGCCTTTTCCAGCTCTCACTCCAATTCCCCCTGTTCCACCGCTTTACAGCTGGGTTTCTACACCGGGAGCCCAACAGGGATACCAGGCTGGACAGAGTGGGGCAGGATTTGGCGCACTACCGTCCACCCAAACTGAGGCTGCTAGGCCTGCAGATGGATCGTGGGTGGAAGACGCTGAGAGCGGAACCTCTCGTGGACATGAGGAAGAAGGTGTCCCTTCTTCAGCCACCTCTAAAGTGGGCCATCAGGAGGGCGGTAGAGATAAAGGAAGTGCACTGGGTAGTTCAACCTCATGCGGCCAAGGCAGCAAAACTCCAGTGAACTCTTCCTCCGAGAGTCATGGCAGCAGTCAAGCCCCTCCCACCAGGGGTGGCACTGCAAGCAGAGGACTCTTACCCATCCCCGGAGCCGCACTGGGAGCCATGTGCCGAGGCGGACACAACAATAGCATGTACAATCCCAGAGGGGGACCCCCTGATATGATGCGTGGTGGCTTCAGGGGTCGAGGTGTACCGCCGCATCCCATGAGATCTAGACCTGGCCGGGGTCACATCAGAGGGGGCCCGTCCTGTAACTGGGGTTATCCCCCTGGGAGGGGAGGGGGTGGTCGGTCAGACTACTATTCGGACTACACCTACAACTAAATGCCATAGGGATGCCATGCTCCCTCATAGACTACTGGCATTAGGAATGTACATATTTAGCATTAAGAGCACATCAAAATATCATCATCTGAAATAAAAAAATAAAAATAAAAAAATAAATCTGGTTTTGTATAAATGAGATTGGTGACTCAGCCGGTGGCCAGATTTTCACTGTTTTCAATAATGCTCTTCCTAAACCAGATGTTTGAGAAACCTTGTTCATACCACTATATTTATATTGCCAAGAAATGTAATTGCCTTTCAATGTTTCATTTTTGTCAATACTTTTCGTTCAGATTTTCGAAAAAACGGTTTGTGAACAAGGAGCAAAATGCAGACAATATTTTTTTAAAGAGAAAAAGTGAGTCGTTCTTCATTTTAGCTGTTTTTGTTTTTTTTTACATTCTTGGTTGTACAGATGTTCTATTAAAACAAGGTTGTATCAAACATTGTGATATTGTGTTCAGTATTAATTCACAGTTGGGAATGGTTGAACTCTTTGTACATGTACATAGCTATTTATGATGTTATATAAAAATTGGTTACAGATTTTTTTTTTTTTTCCAGTGAGGTTAATCAATGCAAAAGTTGTTACATATGTGCATTGGCAACATTCGACCTAATTGTTTTACAGCCGGCCAGCAGAGGGCATCATTTTCTAATTGATTCTGCTGGTCTGATGCTGATGCAATTTTTCTAAAGGGTTTGTTTCTGGTCAAAAAAACAATGAATTGACGTGTTAAAATATCTTGATTTCAAAACTGACTCTGAATTTGCCCTTTGTACATGACAAACATGAATATGGTTAGCTAAATTTCTGTAGAAAATACCTCTGGGCATTTCACAAATGTTAGTTTACCAGATAAACGGCTATGTTGTTAAAAAAAATGCGTAAGATTTTGTTTAAAACAATTTTTCTGCTATTTCTATATTTCAACTCAAGTGAATGTCAGGTGTGTTTACCAGATAAACAGCTATGTCTCTAAAAACAATGCGTAAGATTTTGTTTAAAACACCTTTTCTGCTATTTCTTTATTTCAACCCAAGTGAATGTCAGGTGTGGCTGGGATAAGAGATCTGTTGTTGTTGGGTACATTTATCACCACCTGAGTTCAGTATAGGTTAGAAAGAAAGATAAGACCAAATCATGCCAGCAGCAGAATAGAAAATAAAGAAAGCTTAAAGGATTAAGAGAAGGCTGAAAAATTGTTGGAGTACCTAGTTTTGCCCCAAAGAGTAATCTGCTAAAATCTGACCCCTGGTCATCTCATCTCTCATTTAATATAGTAATTTCTCTAAACAACACTACAAACAACACAACACAGAGGCAAGGCTTTAACAGGGCAGTCACTGTTATATAACTGCAACCTGTGTATAGTGAAGTTGCTTATACAAAATGTGTTGTTTGATGACAAGATCAGATCCATTTGGTAAGTCTGATTAATGGTTTGGCATTATAGGACTTGAAGAGAATGAGATCTAATGAGAAATGATTGTGTACGATCACATAGGCCTTTTTTTTTTTTACTAATCTGGTAGCTGGGCTTTGTGAACTGCACAACAGTTGACAAACAACCAGGGGACATGTGTCGTCGTATTACGTATGTGAAAGTGGGTTGCTGCAGATAAATCTGATCACATCTGGAAACGGGCTGCACGGATTAACTTTGTACCTTGGTGCTCTTTCATTTTCATATTTTGCTTTTAGTTTGCATACTGTGCATGGTGTGGGAGGGAAAATTCTGGCAGGGGTGTTAATCCTCTCCCATAGCACATCTCTATAATGAAAGAGCCATTTGCCTAATGCAAAGTGCAGAAATGAATAATATCACACATAAACAGACATCATTACATTGCCTTCACTGCTGCTGCTTCATTTATTTTATTTGCTTTTCACAACTGCTAGGTGCGAGCTAGTAGGAACATTTATTTTCACAAACTGTCATGGTTCCGCACCAAAATGTATCGCCATTTTTTCTTGACATAAAGGATTAGATGTATCTAATGGTAATGACACAACCAAAGAGATTAAACCTTAGTCTAAAATAGATCTAGAAGGCCTTCTGTTGAGGATTTAGATTACTGAAATGTCCTCTCTTTAAATCACTGTCTGCTTATAGTATAATATCTACAGCATGTAGATGTTTTTGACTGCCTTCAAAGGGATTTAAACATGAAGAGCTTGTGGTCATCCTATCTTCCCAGCTGGTAGATGTGTAACTCAGAGGAAGCTTTGATAGTTTTTGTTCTTTGCAAATAACTGCAACGCTGGCCACCTTAAACATCGCCATTGTCATAATAATCAGTGTATTTTGTTCATCACAGTGACTTTTGAGCTTTTTGGAGCAAATTCAATACATTTGCTGTCAGGGTCTCTAAAATATAAAATTCTCTGCTTTGGATTTTTAGCACATTACTAGCAGCGCAGTCCCATGCATTCAGAGTAAACAAATGGATCATTTCATACTGTGAGACAGGAGACACCCTATAAATCTGAGGATCAAAATGATTTATTATGGAATTGACAGATTCATTTGTGAGGGTTAAGCAAATGTTACAAATGCGCTACTCTGAGTAATTTCTTTCTCTAATAATGGTGAAGTTTTCTGTGTCCCATTCAATTGCAGGCTGTTCAACAACAAATGCAGCTTTCGGATGGCCGTTTCTCCCTGCCACGAGTGGTTCAAGAAACACTACGTGCCTGTCGGACTGAGACTTGCCCTTGAGACGATCGGTTGAAGGAGCTGCAAAGATAGAGGCCAGAGTGCAGCGGTCTTCTCCAAAGGTTGAGATGGCTGGAGAGGGGGGTGGAGGTTTGCAGCAACCACAGCGACATGGGGTTAAATACAGATACATCAATATCAGGACAAGGGTCACAACACACCCAAAAAGAGTGGTGTAGCCTGTGTTGAACGGCTCCTCTGAGGAGCGCTGGGCTACCACAGTTAGGTTCACTTCTCGTGATTCATTTATCATCCTCGTATTATCCACAGCAGTGCACTGGTAGATCCCTGAATCTGTGGACTGGGCAGCAAGAATATCCAAGCTACCGTCTTGATTGAGGCGTAGAGTTCCGTTCTGGATCAGCTGAGAGATGTTCTCTTGATGAGGAATGATCCAGCTGTAGGACAGGTCTTCTCCGTTTAATGTTCCAGTGCAGTCCAGTCTCACTTTTTCTCCCTCGTAAACAACTTTATCAGCCTTTGGGGATATCAGGGATATCATCTTCCCAACCGTACAGTTCTCAAAGAAGTATGCAGAGCGCAGAAAATTAATTGAGATTTGAGGTTCACCGTACATCAGACACTTGTAGTCATCCTTGTAGTCTTTCACGCTTGCATATCCCTTCTGCTCCCAGTGCCAAAACATGCGGTACAGAGAGCAATCGCACTCCAGACTGTTGTTGTGCAGGAACAGGCCTTTTTGCACTGCAACGGGCAACAGCACAATGTCATCCATGGGCAAACGAAACAGTCGGTTTGAGGAGAGGTCCAGCGTTACCAGGTTGGGGTGGCTGTGCTTGCGAACTGAGAAAAACGGGAAGTCGGTGATCTGGTTGTGGCTGAAGTATACCTTTCTGAGACTGCCAAGCCCCATTAGCGTGTTGCTCTCCACTCGGGAAAGACGGTTGTTGTACAGCAACAACACCTCCAAGGCTGGCAGGTTCTGGAAGTGAAACTTCCCCACCACCTGCAATTTGTTGGAAGAGAGGTCCAGGTATCGTAGACTGCTAATGTTATGGAAAGCTCCCGGGCTGAGCAAGGAGATGCGGTTATGGGACATATGCAAAGTGTGCAGCCTTGGGAGTCCGTGGAAGGTGCCGGCTGCTAGCCATGTTAGTCTGTTATGACTGAGGTCCAAGACAGAAGTTGTAGAAGGAAGCGGATTGGGAAATCTATCCAGACCCAAAGAGCCACAGTTCAGTATGTCAGAGGAGCACAGGCAGCCCTGAGGACAACTAGCACCTGAGATCTGAACCAAGAGCGAGAACAAAACCATATAAGATGTAGAGGTCATGCTTTTGGTTGCACGGTAAAAGGATTCTATCAGGAAGAGTGCTGGCACAGTTGGAGAAACACTCAACATAGGAAGCCCTCTGTTCTTAAATCCTAGAAAGGTTGTTTTACATTTGTCATGTCCTCCAGTATTTCACAGATGTATATTTTCTGTATATTATGTATATAATATAAGAGCAGATGTATAGTATCAGGGGCGAGGAATGCACTGAGAATAAAACAGTCTGTAATTAATTACAATTTTTGGTTTACATTGGTTAACGTATTCTCTTAGCACAACATACACAGGAAAGCCTACCAGAAAAGTCACTTAGAACCTTCTTAGATCTGGTTCCTCTGTTCTTACTTTGCAGTAACAATCCATAATTAGAAGTTGTTCAAACTGATTATCCTGATCTGAAAATATCCAGAAAGTCCAAAGCGATTTCCAGTAAGTTTTTATATATATCCCTAAAACGAAACTCGAACCTTTCCCGGTTCTCCTGAGGCAGAGCGCCCGTGTTGTTTGCAGAGTGTCCTTTTATTGAGTGATGAGTCCACAGAGTGCAGCACTAATCTCTTCCCATCCTTCCCTCTGCTTCCTATTCAGAGCACCGCCTCACGTCTCTCGCTCTCACACTGTGATTATTCCCAATATGGCTCTCTCTATCTATCTTTCTTTCTACCCCCTCACTCTGTCTCTTGCTCTCTCCAATTGTTTAGTTCCTTTAATCCCCTCTGGATTTCTTTTTTCCGTTTCAGTTTTTTCCCCCATACAGCACATCTCTTAACAGGATTTCAAATGCTGTGTGTTTGTATCATCTTTCATTTCATGAAAATCATCAAAACATTTGGACTTGGATGAGAGAGAATTTGTTTGTATAGCATGAGGTACCAGTCAGCTTAGAAACCTCAGCTTCGACTCCCCCTCATCTCCGCTGCCAGGCGGTGTTTGGCAGCTGTTGTCGGTTGTCTTGGTCATGGTGGTCCTGAGGGAGCTGACTGCTGTCACACTGCATTGGTCTTGGTTTGTTTGTGCTTCTCCAGAGGCCTTTGGCACAGTCATCATCTTGTACATCTGAATGGTAGTATTGATAATTCATCTGTATGATTTGAATATCTACAACCGTACTGGTTTCACCTGATGTTTCAGCAGGATTCAGCTGAATATTATCTATCTATCTATCTGTCTAGATTGAGGCAAACCTTTTTACCTCTTTTGTAAATAATTACTTAATAACATCCACCTTCAAATCATATGTCCATGCTTTTTAGTAGATGGGTGCAAAATGAGGCCCAAGCAAGCATAATGTTTTGGAATATAATGGATCTTGGAGTCAAGGCAAGTTAATCATTCACAGCATGTGACAAACCTAATGCTGTGAAATAGAATTAGGATGTTTGTTTTTATAGAGTGCCATTCTGTTAGGGTGGCATCTCTTCAGAAACACTGATGCATGGCATAGATAGCTGGCAGCAGTCACATTGACAGAAGCACAGAGTGCTCCCACACACAAGACCAAACACTGATAAGTCTTGCAGCATTCCAGAAAATGACTGGAAACAGCTTTGCACAGTATATCTACTCCACACTCACATGATGTGGGCACACGAAATGCTGAGTGTGTGGGAAATTAACTGAAAAGGGATAAACTTCAGTTGCAGCTTTATGCATTTTCTTTGATGACAAACCATTTAAAAATCTCTTATTTATACTTCACTGACCTTTCGAATGCAAGTCTCTCTTTGTGAAAGACGTTTGTTAGTTTTTGTTGAAAACATTTCTAAAATTAGATCTCAATCATAAACTCGCAATTTCTACGGGTTGAAAAGTCAGATGGAGTTTGATTTGTTTAAGCGGGAGTTCTAGCAATACGTCAGGGTGAGAGCGAAAGCCAGGTTTGTTTGTTTCCTTTTTGTACTGTCGTGGTCTTTTTGTACCCTGTATCCAAACGTTTTACAATTGTATTTTTCAAAACTAGGTAATTCTAAAGTCATTAAACAAATGTAATAATTTATATTTTTATTATTTAATATATTAGAATATTAAAATTTCATAGACGTTGCAACCATCAAACAGGTTATTCATATAAATAACCAGTAGGTGGAAGCACTTGCATACGTGACAAATTGCATGATTTTAGCACAGTGAATTTATGTTGAATGGGAGACTATACAATATTATATATATCAGGCATAACATTATGAGCACTGACAGGTGAAGTGAATAACACTGATTATCTCTTCATCACGGCACCTGTTAGTTGGTGGGATATATTAGGCAGCAAGTGAACATTTTGCCCTCAAAGTTGATGTGTTCTAGGAAAAATGGGCAAGCCTAAGGATTTGAGCGAGTTTGACAAGGACCAAATTGTGATGGCTAGACGACTTTGTCAGAGCATCTCCAAAACTGCAGCTCTTGTGGGGTGTTCCCGGTCTGCAGTGGTCAGTATCTATCAAAAGTGGTCCAAGGAAGGAACAGTGGTGAACCGGCGACAGGGTTATGGGCGTCCAAGGCTCATTGATGCACGTGGGGAGCGAAGGCTGGCCCTTGTGGTCCGATCCAACAGACGAGCTCTTGTAGCTCAAATTGCTCAAGAAGTTAATGCTGGTTCTGACAGAAAGGTGTCAGAATTCACATTGCATTGCAGTTTGTTTTGTATGGGGCTGCATAGCCACAGACCAGGCAGGGTCCCCATGCTGACCCGTCCACCGCCGAAAGCACCAACAGTGGGCACGTGAGCATCAGAACTGGAAGAAGGTGCACCTGGTCTGATGAATCATGTTTTCTTTTACATCACGTGGATGGCCGGGTGCATGTGCATCGCTTACCTGGGAAGAAGGGAAGCCAGCGGAGGTAGTGTGATGCTTCGGGCAATGTTCTGCTGGGAAACCTTGGGTCCTGCCATCCATGTGGATGTTATTTGACACATACCACCTACCTAAGCATTGCTGCAGACCATGTAAACCCTTTCATGGAAATGGTATTCCCTGGTGGCTGTGGCCTCTTTCAGCAGGATAATGCGCTCTGCCACAAAGCAAAAATGGTTCAGGAATGGTTTGAGGATCACAACATGGTTTGAGAAACCGCATTCTTCCATCTTAAAAATATATCTAAACTACGACATATGCTCTCAATGAAAAATGCAGAACAGTTAGTTCATGCGTTCATGACCTCAAGGCTAGATTACTGTAACGCTCTGCTGGGTGGTTGCTCCTCCCGCTTGATAAATAAACTACAGCTCGTACAAAATGCAGCAGCTAGAGTTCTTACTAGAACTAGGAAGTATGACCATATTAGCCCAGTTCTGTCATCACTGCATTGGCTTCCTGTTAAACATCGTATAGATTTTAAAATCTTGCTAATTACTTACAAAGCACTAAATGGTTTAGCTCCCCAGTACCTAAGCGAGCTCGTAATGCATTATAGTCCTTCACGTTTATTGCGATCTCAGAATTCAGGCCAGCTGATAATACCTAGAATATCAAAATCAACCGCCGGCGGTAGATCCTTCTCCTATTTGGCACCTAAACTCTGGAAAAATCTTCCTAGCATTGTTCAGGATGCAGACACACTCCGTCAGTTTTAAATCTAGACTTAAAACTTATCTCTTTAACCTGGCATACACATAACACATTATCAATTTATATTTTCAAATCTGTTAAAGGATTATTAGGCTGCATAAAATAGGTCAGCTGGAACCAGGAACACTTTCTATAACACCAGATGTACTCGTTACATCAGAAAAAGAATGGCATCTACGCTAATATTAGTCTTTCTGTTTATCCCGGGGTTTACCGTAGTCAACCGGATCTGGACCGTATCCAGCTGAGACCAAGGACCGGAGCCATGACACGACCACAACGCAGCCCTGAAGTATCAGCAGAGATCGAGTCAACTAGATCATCCATTGTGAAGGCCTCATCGACACAACAGCCAGTAGCACAGTTCCTCAACAAACCTCCATACCGGCGTGACGAATACGATCCTCAACTGGATGGAACTGAAATAAACACTTTGATTGTTGCGATCCTATCAGACTTATGATAGCAACCTGAGTCGTAACAAAGCACTGTTTGCCAGAGGAGAACTGGCCCCCTGACTAAGCCTGGTTTCTCCCAAGGTTTTTTTCTCCATTTTAACACCTATTTGCCACCTGATGTCACCTGATGGAGTTTGGGTTCCTTGCCGCTGTCGCCTTTGGCTTGCTTAGTTGGGGACACTTGACATTTGACTTGACATTTGATATTCAACAGTATTCTTGACATTTAATCAACAGTGCTTCTGATCTGCCTGCATTGACACTATTCTTTAAAATTATGTACCAGTTATCAATGTAAAGCTGCTTTGACACAATCTGCATTATAAAAAGCGCTATATAAATAAAGGTGACTTGACTTGACTAGACAACAACGAGTTTGAGGTGTTGATTTGGCCTCCACATTCCCCAGATCCCAATCGAGCATCTGTGGGATGTGCTGAACAAACAAGTCTGATCCATGGAGGCCCCACCTCGCAACTTACAGGACTTAAAGGATCTGCTGCTAACATCTTGGTGCCAGATATCACAGCACACCTTCAGGGGACTAGTGGAGTCCATGCCTTGATGGGTCAGGGCTGTTTTGGCAGCAAAATGGGGACCAACACAATATTAGGAAGGTGGTCATAATGTTATGCCTGATATAGTTTTTTTTTTTATTGTTCAGATAAAGCCGACCCTGTGACCCTGCTCACATGATTAATAGTTATGCTATAATAGTGTTATGAAATAGTGCCTTTTTTTTAGACAGTATTGTTTTTTCTTTCTGATATCATGCCCCATTTAGTGTGACAAAATGCCTTTTTTTTTGTTTTGTTTTCCCACCTCTGTCACCTTTTTTTGTGTTTAAGATGTTTGTGTTGGCCTGTCAGTGCAGTGGTTGAGGAGTTTGACTCAAACATTCATTTGCTCCTGATGACCTCCTGTCTTCAGCAGTGAACTCACACAGAGACTCTGCAGAGGTGATCGATTGGAGACAACGGGCAGTAATTCCTCCTCAGGAGAATGTGCAAATGAGATCAATTGATCGAGGTCACCATGGATGCAGTGAGGAGAGTCATAATTAGTTACACTGAGTGTGTGTTGTCTATGTGTTTGTTCATGTGGATCTCTGTCTTTGTTAGTGTGCAAGAATCGGCTGCTCTTCAGAATGACTGAAGGTCTATTTATTGCATTCAATATATTGTAACAATAAGACTTGTTATTGCTTGAGAAAACAATTAGCAGGGCAACAGAAATATTCACTATATTCATCTGAAATGACTTTTATCTCATGTATGGACCTAATACTTTAGCAACCTGTTTTTTTTCTCTTCACTTCCATTTTAGTCATTACCCCAAATATATGTTTTGCTCATTAACTGTCTTTGTGGTAGTCAGAGATTTTTCATTACAGGCTAAATGAGGTGCTGTTGCATAATTAGCCCACATTTAAAGTGTGGTACAACTTGCTTTTAGGCCACAGCACAGCTAAGAGTATTGTATTCTTGCCTAATGACTCGAAAATAATGTGAAGGTTTACATTATCGCTCCATTTCCAAGGATACAGACCCATGACTGATTTATCTTCTTTGCCTTTAATTATGTCATGCTTCACTTGTGGTTCTATACACAGCTGATTATTTGTAAGAAATTTCACACATGCACACACATACATACCTTTTCTTTCTTTCTTTCTTTCTTTCTTTCTTTCTTTCTTTCTTTCTTTCTTTCTTTCTTTCTTTCTTTCTTTCCCCCTTTGCTAGACCATAATGGTGGTCTTTTTTAAATAAAGGCCTTTTCGCAGTCACTTTACCGCATGTGGCTAGACAGAAACTTATTTTCAAAACTGAACCTATCCTGAGAAATTTACTGGAATAAAACGTGTGACAAATAGTAACAGTGTTGCTTATACGCGACAATTTTACTAAATGCCAAAAGGGGGCAGTAGTGTTACAAAATGACAGCTTGCACCGATGCACTTCATTAGTGAGTCTGTCACTCACAGCACCCCCATTACCCATGTCATTTGTTATAATAGTCGGAGCATGCGAGGCACAGTAGGGTTCGAGGGAGGATCGCAACAGGATCACAAATTCTTCATTTCGAATGTCTATATCACGCATTCTAGTAGAATCGTAACTGAACACAAACTTGACACTTAAAGCATGAATGATTTTTTTGTGTGTGTTTTTAAGTTCCACTGAATTAACAAATAAGATATCAATGATAATTTTAGTAACAAGCAATTTTCTGTCGCTGCAAATAATGACACATCATAAGATTATTTAAAGCGATCGATTTCTTGTCTTGAGCAGTCAACCAATTGAACTCTTGAATAGCCTACTTTGAAGTTACATTAAAAGGCTGTAGGATAAATCTATACTTGTTTTGATCGCAAGTGTTCACTTTGTAGTTCTCTGTCAAAGTAGAAGATACATCCAGGATGCAGACAGCGCGTGTGAGCATTCAGGGGAGGGCGAAGTAAGTGATGCTGAGCCAATGGAGATACTCGTGCGAGAAGCATCTGTCCGAAACCTAAACTAACCGCTGGCATAACGCTACTGTCTCCGGTGTGAGATGCGCGTCGAGATGAAAATCTGATTGAAGTTTGAAGAAGCTCACTCTTATTCACTGACTTTTGGAAATTCGCTCGAGCAGGACAAAACAAGAAGGTAATAATACGCACGAGAAGGTTATTATTGAAAGTTTTGTCGTGTTATTTTGCATATAGCCTACTCGAGGCACATGGTGCGGACTGCAGTTTGTGCCTGTTTTTGAGGAGATATAGCACAATAATCTGTGTTATGTTATTAAGACATCACGTTTGAACGATTATAAATTAATTTATTATAATTTCTATAAAATATTTTACCGTCCTATGAAAAGCGTATCACACAAGCCTTGTTGTCGTGTTTTAGGAACGCTGATGTTTTGAAAATGTTGGCTGCAACGAGTATCTTTATGATTTAATCTTGATTTCAGGATGTTTTAGTTGATGTAGTATGTACTATTTTTATATAAATGCATATTTTTGAGGACAGGACTGGGTAAGGCGGTTCGTGCAGTGTGTCTTTAGTGTGTTTTCACGGGTTTTGGAGATGCTGTTCCGCATTAGGTCAGCACTGCACAACCCCCAACTGTTCTAATGCTGAACTGCTACATATGTTAAGAGAATGGCCATTTCTATTATGGAGAAAGGTTGTTCAGTGAGAGGCATCTAACTTTAGGCTATTATTCGCATGATTAAACAAATCCAATAACAACAAGAGCTTTTATTGTCACAGTACACAGTACAGCAATAATCTCGCTTAATTTAATCACCTGTTGCATGGCTGTTCTCTTTCATCTAAGATAGCATTTTAAATTTGGGATTAATGTTTCAGCAAAACCATTTTACAAGCTCACAGTAATGAAATCCTCAGTTGTGATCTTCATCTTTTTATGCTCATAGTTTGTGTAACCTGTCTTCTGATGTAATTTCCACTGCCTTTGCCTGAGCAAAATTATTATTATTTTTTTTGGTTAAAGGGTTAGTTCACCCAAAAATGGAAATTGTCATTAATTGCTCACCCTCATGTCGTTCCACACCAAAGTCGACGTGACTGCAGTGAATTTTATGAAGCGACGAGAATACATTTCATGTGAAAAAACAAAACAAAAACTTTATTCAACTATATCTTCTCTTCTGTGTCATTCTCATACGCTGTTTACATTCAGCGCTGACTCATTATTGGCTGGCTCTGCGTCAGCATCACACGTGAACACCCTCTGCTAATACCTGCTTTAGAACCTGGAAGCACTGAACGTAAACAACGTATGAGAATGACACAGAAGAGATTTTTGCGCACAAAAATGGTTCTCTTCGCTTTATAATATTAAGGTTGAACCACAGTAGTCACGTCGACTTCACGTAGACCTTTCTGGACCTTGAAAGTGGTGATTAAAATGCTGTCTATGGATGAGTCATTTACCTCTCGGATTTCATAAAAAATATCTTAATTTGTGTTCTGAAGATGAACGAAGGTCTTACGGGTGTGGAATGACATGAGGGTAAGTAATTAATGATAGAATTTTCATTTTTGGTTGAATTAACCCTTTAACATTAGCCAAGCAGATGCTTTAAAGTGTTAGATCTAAAATCACTTCTAAAAATAATTACTGAATCTGTAATTTACTTACTCATATATGCTCATTCCGAACGTCTTTGTTCTGTGGAACATAAAAGAAGATATTTTGAGACATTTCTCATTTTTTATGTTGTCCATACACTGGAAGTCAAAAGTGTTTGGTTACCAACATTCTTCAAAATATATCTTTTTGTGTTCCGCAGAAGAAACTCAGAGGTTTGGAACGACATGAGTAAATGATAACAATTTTTGGATTATTTTTTTATTCATTAAGTGATTTATCAATGAGAAAAAATACATCAGGAGCCAACAATATTAGTAGTCATTTTAAAAGTCATATGAAGGTTTAGGGTCTGGAGATATGTCATTTGATTTAAAGTCAACGTGATTTGGTGTTTGCGACCTACTTTATTTTTGTAATGTATTTCTGAGTGAAACAGAATTTTGAATGAGACAAAAATAGGGTGGTACTTGATTTCATCCATTGGAATTTGAATGGGCGATGGGTTTTTCATATCAGAATGGATGCAAGTGGATAAATAGCCATTTGGCTATTGGTTAAAACAATGAATGGGCTACCTGATGTCAACTGTGCCTCTTACTCACCTTGTAAACTACTGCTTTAAGCAAGTATATGTTTCCTCAGCCGGGGTCTGCTACTGACTAGAGCAGGGGTGTTCAATCCTGCTCCTGGAGGGCCACTGTCCTGCAGAGTTTAACTCCAACCCCAATTAAACACAACTGAACCAGCTAATTAAGGTCTTACTAGGCAAACTAGAAACAAAGCCACTTGAAGGCAAGCCTGCAACCTTAGCCGGAAAAAGCATAATGCCTGCTAACACTGCGGTACGCAAGGAAGGAGACAAGAGGCTGTTTTTTTTATGGATATCAATGGAGGAGAGGCTTCACGGTAAACAAACCATTTTTGTGAGGAAATAGCTTATTATTTAATGAATCGACAGCCCATCGGCTAATCTTCAACATGTTTTCTCTTATATGTTTGAGTGATCTATTTTTTGAGTTTACACCTCAAAAAAAATGCTGTTTTATAAGAGAAGTTATGGACAATTGCGCGTCAAGTATGATTCAGTTTAAGGCACTTCTCATTACCTTCTATGGTATCTGCGAACAGTGATTGACTGTCGCACGACCCTGAACGAAATTCAATGATGTTAGGGCTGTAATTTGATTTTTTTACCAAAGCACACTTAATCCAAGTTAACTGTTACGCTTTCTCCGGTGGTAGAGCCAGCCACGGATCCCTCTTATCTCCCAGTAATAAGACATCTCTGCTAGAAACTTCCAGGCACGTGTGTTGATGCAAGCTGAGTTTTTTTAATCTCTTTTCACACTCTTTCGGCTCATGTTATTACGAAAATATTTGTGCATTCGAATGCTCAGGAAAGATGACATAATTATAACAGCCTTCTGTCTGTACTATCTTGACTTCTTTGCTCGCTTTCATCACTTTCGCTTTTTATTCTCGTGCACTGACTCGTTCGCTAAGCTGAACAGCCAATCAGAGTTTTCTATTTCACAGACGGGCCGAAAACCAGACTAGAGTTGAACACAGCGAACATTTGGCTTGGTGTGTCCTGGCCTTTAAATTTCTATTAATTTCTAAATGTCAAACTTTTTAGTTTGACCACTTAGTTCTATTTGATTGTTAAGGTGATGTTTTAAATGCATTGCTGCATCACGCTAAACTCTTCTGCTTAATGATTTCGTCTCGTGCTTATCCCTGGAGGCGGTAATTACTGCCTTGCGTGCAGACGTGATAACCTTCGTCTGCTTGGTGATCATTTGCATAATCATTAGAAAAATTAACGTGCACTTTTTCCCATTTGCACCACAGGCTGATATGCAAGTGGCTGCTTTGTCATCTGGTAATTAATGAGCAGTGTAATGAGTTGTGTGTGCTCCCAATAAACTCCGTCTTTTATGGCTCTCTGTAGTTTTTGGATTTAAGGAACGTGCCTCTTCACCCCCATTCAATGTGACCTGACACCAATTCTGCTAAATAACACAAAGTCCCTAGAAACAGAGAACTGGTAAACCCTTTAACCCAGGCACCATGAAGAGAGATACTTGAGGGCTGATTCACAGAAAGCAGAAAGTCATATCTAGAAACAGCAGCCTGCAACAATCGTTTAAAGAATGAGGGACAACATGACTGAATGTAAATTAGCAAAGCGCCATCAATCCTCAAAGCACCATCAGTTCACAGTGTAATTGTTACATGGATGTCAATCCATGTCCGAGCGCTGGGCAATTAACTGCCTAATCCAGTCATTTAATTTTCATTGAGCAGGTTGGGTGAAGGGGGCTTCGTCCTTCACAGTCTCCAGTATTTCAGCCCCTCACTGTGCTGTTAAACATCTGAGGTGACGCCCCAGTCAGAGGTATTATAGTGCCGTATCAAGTCAAATTCCACTTGTTTGAATCAAAGTGCAAATGTAAAAAGAGAAAATGATTGTGCATGGATTTCCAATTATATTCACCTTGGTCTTTCCTTCTATTTGCTTATAAATATTCTAAATGATAGTGTCAGATCTCCTCAAATACATAACTTAGAGGAAACTGTGAAGATGGCTAATAATGGCCTGTAGTGATTCTCGTCTAATTTGACATAAGAAAGGGCCGACTTCCTGTGGAGCGCTCTTCCAACAGAGAAATGATACGGTCACAGGAGATGGATGGCCTCTCAGTACACTCACTTAGCCAGCGGCCCCTGGGTCCCCTTCACAGCCCCTACACCCTACTGAGTATACAACATTAATTATAGACTTGTTAATAGCTATCCAGAGAACATGCTCACATTAATATGCTTTGAATTTCACACCACCCACTCGCACACCAACACACCTATGCACACACAGACTGTTTGGCGAAAGGTTGGTTATCTGAAACTGAAACTTTCATATGCATGCAGAGAGAAGAAGGGGCCACAGTATCTTTATACTCTAAAATAGCAATTATAAATTAGCTTGAGCAAGATCAGTATAACAATGTGCTTCAGGTCATGCAGACCAATATTTTGTTGTTGCTGACTTCATATTTGTTGGTGGATAGTTAACTGCAAAGCTAAGATGTGCAGTACAGCTCAACTTGTGCTTCATCATGAAAAGTCTGAATTTGGCTATATATTCTATGTGACCATGGGTGCCATCTCTTGTGGGGTGTCAATTAAATTGATTTATGTGTTTACAAAATGAGCCTTTAAACTCACCTTGAATGTTTACAACAGGCTTTATTTTACTCATAAATTGAAAAACTCCAATATAAAACCCCAATAGGAAAATCTAGAGTGAACCAGGGGCGAATCAGTCTCCTGGGTTTTGACTTCATCCCTGCACCACTCTATGGGTTCTTCTCTAACGGAAGCCTGCATCCTAGTGAGGCTGTGTTCAGTCAAGTCCTTCGGAGGCTAGAGTCCTCCTGAGCATTAAACGCTAGAATTATTTTAATAAGTGTGCATGGCTACGTCACGCATGGCATGAAAATACTATTAAAAATTATTTAAAACTTGGAAAAATACTTTGTATTAAAAATCTTTATATTAACTGGCTTTCTATTAATGCAATGCAGTGCATGACAACTGCCTGTGGTCTGGTTTACATTATTGGGAGTTTAGTGTTAAATTGAGACAGCCTTCAGCAGTGCTTTCAGCGTTGTGTTTACTGGTGCAAGGGCGGGACAACCTGTCACTCACATGAGATTGCAGCAATGGTCCCTTTTCACATTTCCAGGGTTCTCAGAAGCAGAAGTCATCACAGTTGGGTAAACTTCTATAGTGGTGAACAGGAGATGACAGCAAATATAATTTTTGTATTCCCATTCACTCCAATAGTAAAATAAACAATCCATGATAGTGTTTCAGAAAAGAGAATGATGTGAAATTTACTGTCACTCAGCCATTGTATTAGAAACACCCTCGCAGTCGCAGTAGTGTTCATTTAGTTTTACCTGCCAAGGTAATAACAAAAAGAATAGCGTTATAAATGCATACAAATTTTTTTTTTTATTAAATATGAAAAACTCTATAGATTTATGATGTTGATAACTGTGGAAACGCCATGTCTTAATTACCGTAATTATGAGATTTCAACTGGTAAAAAGCGCTCATTTCCTTAGAGCTCGTAATTACAACTTGTAAGCTAGGAATTTTCCAAGCGCTTCTACTTGTACCACGTGACGCTGACCAAGTGAGTAGTGTCTCGAAATTACGGTACGACATGGCGTGAACGCAAAAACATTTGTAAAAGAGTCCATGGCAAAGCACAACGGTCCCCGAGCAGTTTCCGATGGGTAAAATCAAGCCCTAGGTTTTTTTTCTTGTTCGAGAAGCTGTTTCACTCGGATATGGGCCTACGTCACAATAAGGAAGAAAAGACTATCGCAACTTCCGTTTCATTCCGATTTTAAGGACGAACACGATACGTCTTTATCACTTAACCGACCAGGGAAAGCTCACAACATTTCAGCAAGCATGTCGTCTGTCAAGTATTTTCTGTCCTTTGCATATATATATTTTTTTACAGTCTATTGTTTAGGATCAATACTAGCAGTGTCCGATTCATGAGTGAATCACTCTTTAGAGTCGGTTCTTTTCCGTAAATTTAGCGAATGGTTCCGTTCGAATCATTCGAACAGCTCGCGGCTCGCTTATTCGTTTGGAGCGGGTTTCACTGTATAAAACACTAAAACGCGGCACTATAGAATGCAGAGAACATAAAGAGCGCTGGAAGAAATTAATATTTACATCGACAAACAATCTGAAAAAGCGTCCTGTCATTTGCCAGTGATGAAGACGCGGCCTTCAATCACTTTTGCACGTGCGTCACGTGAACGACTGCAGCAGGTAGCCTAATATGTTTTCCGATAAAAAGAGTATAAAAAACACTAGCTATAATAGTTAATACCATGTCAAAATACCATATGATTACTGTTTCTTATCTTTACTGTACCATTATGTATACTACTTTCGTGGTATGATATTTTATCTTAATTTTTTTTAGAGGTAATTTGATAGTCATTTAGTCAGTGAATAAACATTTTATTTTTTAGAGGTTGGTCTTTGTACAAGTTTAAGAAGGAATGACATTGTATTTCTTCTGAGTGTGTGCCCTTTATGTTGTAGCTAACTTTACTGATAACTGTTAAAGATGGTACTTCTATTTGTCTTTATGGGTATGCATGTTTAGGATAGTCAGTCAATTAAATATCTTCCTAGCATTGCTGTTGATGTCATTTTGATTTGGAAATAATTAACAAGGGTGTAACCTTTTACTTTATGGTCAGTGTTCAATTATTTTTTATTTAGTTAACAATACAATAAGGTCCCATTAACGTTAGTTAATGCATTTATAATTGGCAATAGGCCTACATTTGTTACAGTGGGCTATTTAAGTACTTAGTTAGTTAATAAAAATACACCCGTTCATTGTAAGTTCATGTAAGGTGAGATTTGTTAACTAATGTAGTAGACTAATGTTAACATGGAATTTTATTGTAAAGTGTTACCTTTATTTTATTTAGGCACTGAACCTATGCGACAGGTCCTGCTTATAAAGAGCAATGCAAGTCCCTGAGATATAGATGGAAGATTATGGAATGAGGATGTATGTGTGTGTGAGCAAGAGAGGAACAAGGAGATGAGCTGTTGTACAGGAAGCTGTCTTCTGTGTCTGAAGTAGTCCTGATCATTTCACTGGACTGCGGATTAGTACAATGGTAATCCTTTTCTCCTTGCTTGCCCTTCTCATGAAAAAGATTTCTCTTAACTTTGGCAAAAAATGCACACACTCCCCTCTGTTTCTGTCTCTAGTTTTTTAGCTTCTAAATCGTTCACTCAAACGTTGGCGTTAGTTGAAGAAGCAACTAATCTAGTTTATACTACTTAAATCTGGCTTTGTGTACTGCAAATATTGTTGGCTCTCATGGTGAATAGTTTGTGATGTTTCTCATGTGTAAGTCTATGCATAAAAGCATCTTCTAAATGAATAAATGTAAGCTGTACATTTAAGAGAAACTATATTAATTCAGTCGGGAGTTGGCTTTTTTATTTTATTTTATTTTTTAAAGGAAAGACCAGTTAACAGATCCCATTAGGTTCCACTGGCAGTTCTGTCTGAGGAGCTCACAATCTAACCATTGTGGTGTCAGTATTTAAAGTACACAAACGTACTTTACAGTTCATGGAGTTATTTTGAATTGAATTAGCTATACTCCACTCCACAGCAGAGGTCTCCAAATTTGGTCCTGGAGGGCTGGTGTCCTGCAGAGTTAAGCTCCAACCAGCTTCAACACACGTTTCTTGTATGCCTAGTGAGACCTTGATTTTCTGGTTCAGTTTTTTTTTATTTTTATCAAATATATCTATTTTATAATGTAATTTATTGCTGTGATGATAAAGCTGAATTTTCAGCATCATCACTTCAGTCTTGAGTGTCACATGATCCTTCAGAAATCATTCTAAAATGATGATTTGATGCTCAAGAAACATTTCTGAAAACAGTTGTGCTGCTTTATATTTTTATGGAGGCTGTGATGCATTTTTCCAGGATTTTTTGATGAAAAGAAAGCTCTAAATGACAGCATTTATTTGAATTAGAAATCTTTTGTAAAATAAATGTCTTTAATTTCGCTTTTGATAAATTTAATGCTTGCTGAATCCTTTCCAGTAAAATCTTACTGACTCAAGATTTATTAATGGTAGGGTATTTTCATTGGATTTTTAAAACAATTCTATTCTATTTTAATTCTACTTTCTTATTCCAATTCAGAACACAATTCTGCATATTGTTTGCTACCTCAAGTCAAATTCAGGAATTTAAAAGGTATTTTCAGTTTAATTCAATTCTGAATAACACACAACCCTGGTATTTAATAGGGTTCAGCTAAACCTGTGAAGGTGTTTTTTTAAGTGTTAAAGACTCTCATAGTTCTTTTAATTAAAGACACTCTAGCTCAATGTCCAGCTTCTCTCTCAGCACTCCAGAATATTTCAAAAGGTCAGTATTTAAAAAGACATGTCACCTTGAGCTCTCTGTGAAAAAGACAGAAAAGAAAGCAGAGGCAAGGATTCAGTGAAATGGGCCATTTGCACGCAATCCTGGACATTGACAGACTGTGCAAAGTGCTTTTCTGCAAATCTCTAGTTTAACAGAGATGGCTGCACAGACATTTAACATTTCATTTATGCGATATACTTATATAATCCTTCTGGCTTATTAACTTTTTCAGGCCACTAAAAGGAGGATTAAAAAAATTTCCTGCTTGTGCTCATCCATATAATGGCAGTGAATAGCGACCAGCTTCAAGCTTTAAAAAAAAACGTAAAAGTATCCCAAAATGGTGCAATGCAACATGTGTCTTATATTCTGAGTGTTCAGGGGATATATGATAGGGTTTGGTAAAAATCCTGACCTTGGCCGCTGATCTTCTGTGCACAAGCCAAAAAAGAAAAATCTGTTATCATTGACTCACCCTCATTTTGTTCCAAATCTGCTTGATTTTTTTTCTTCTGTGCAATACAAAAGAATATATTTTGAATATAACTGTTACAGTCACTGTCATGTTCTGTTTGTTTTGGTTTTCATTCTGTCACATGTGCTCCTTTGTTCTGTTTTCCCGCCACAATCAGTCACCATGGACACTGCACTCATCATCACAGCTGTCTGTCATTTGAGTTAATTATCTGTGTATATAAGTTCCTGTCTTTCCTCAGTTCAGTGTTGGGTCTCGTTTGTTATTAGAGTGTGTTGTGTTCCTGCCTTCGTTTGTATTTCCTTGTTGGATTATCTAGTAAAGACTATTTCAAGTTGTTTTCTTCCTCGTGTGAGTTCCTTCACAGCCTACCTGTAACAATAACTGTTTTTGTTCATGTAATGGAAGTCAATGAAGTACAGTGCTGTTTTGGACCCCATTGACATTCATTGTATGGACTGTTACACCCCGTCTAGGGAAAAGGGTGCAACTTGAAAGACTGAAATGCAGTAAATTTGGAACAACAATGATGAATTTGTCTTAAATTGGGACTCAGATTCAGGAGCTAACTGGGCCAAAAATGATTTTAAAACCTCTTTCCTAAACCTTAACCAAAAAGGAAATAAAATAAAATACTATATATGAACCTAACTCTCTAACCAAAAACAGAGATCAAACAATTTACAATAAACAAAAGTGGTCTCAGACTCCTTACTTTCCCAAATTCTCAATATTTACAATATATTTACAAAGCCAGACAAACGAAATTTAACAGGCAATACAAAAATCAGTGTCTAAAATCAGGCAAAGGAGTCAAACACACCAATGCAGTTCCTTAGATACAAACCATTTTCAACTCAAACAAGTAATACTCTAAGGGCCCTATTTTAATGATCTTAGGGCATGTCCGAATCCTCTTTTGCTAGTTTAACGGCGGAAAAAATGGTCGGCACGCCAGGTGCATGGTCCAAAAGGGTTGTACCTAGTCTCTTAAGCCTCGCTTATACTGTCAGTCCAAATCCGATTTTTGTGCATATCCGATTGAAATCCAATCAGATTTAGCGAGTCTGAACGACCAAAAAAACACATGAAATGCGATTTTTACAAATCAGTTTCGAGCTACATTCATATGTGGTTTGGAATCTTATTCAAATCGCATTTCTGTAAATCCATTTAAATCCGACCGCTCTGTTTGGATTTCACGTGGTTTATGTGACTTTCTCACACAACGTAAAACGTAAACGTCAAACGTTGTTATAGGAAACATGCTGAAAGTCACTGCAGAAACTTTGTGTTGTTGCAAAGTGCCAGACGAGCAGAAATAAGCAATAGGCTTTAACTGAGACATGTTTTGAGTCCGGGGGAGACGACAGCACGGAATAAAGGCGCTTATACCTGCCTCCTATGATTCTGCCTTTGCCTCATCATAACGCAGTAGTCCAGAATCGTTGGCTACACATTGTCATGATCTAAATAAGACAACATCTGTATTGCAAACCCCTCCATGTTGCGGTTGTTGTTGTTTTTGGTGTATACCTACAAACGCAACGTCATTGCCATAGAAACCAATGCAGATATTCCAATCTGGAACAAAATTAGGATGAGTAAAAGATGACAATTTTTTCTTTTTTGGGTCAACTCTCCCTTTAAAACATTACACATACAAATACAAAGCACTTCCCAACCAAAGCATCTTTCTAACTTTATATTGTCTGTGATTCACTTTATGATGGGTTATTCTCTATTTCCTCTGGCTGGCTGGCCTAGTTTCTCTTATCTCTTAAGAAATATATTGTGGGGTCAGGGATCAGATAAAGTAGAAGAGAGATCCTTTTCTCTCTTTGTGGTGGGACAGTAAGATAAATGTGTGCAGGGACCCTCAGGCAAGGCATTAGAATAACCTCTTCGGTCTTGTGAGACAGTGTGTTCCCGTTGCATAAATTTCCTGTATAATCATCGCTTACTATTGTAGTGATGTGCATAATGGAGTTAAGAGATAATGATAGGTTTTCAGGCTGTAAGGAGAAGTTGTGTCAGAATTGTGCCTTTTGATGTGAGTTTGTCACATTAATAAAACGTTTTCTGTGCCACATTACAAGACGTGTTTGGGGACCAGATGAGCATGTGGATATAGTGGTCAGGTTTTGTCTAAATTAGTTCTCTTTAATTAATTGGGGTCACAATGGTGTAAAGTATTTGAGTAAATGTAATTAGTTACTTTCCTTGAGTATCTTTTTGGCTGTAGTTTTATTGAGTACAAATGATAATAGCAACTTTCACTCTCTGTACATGGGGTGGGTTTAGGATTAGGCAATCAGTCAACCCACCTCCACCTCTGCTATCTTGCAGATTTGGCCACTGTAAAGAGACTAAGTTGCATTTATTTTGCTAGTCTTGAAACGTAACATTATCCTGTAAACTGCTGACACCTTTCTATGTTTTATTACATTTACAGAGTCCACAAGTGAGACTTGTAGGAGTAATAAAACTTAGTAAATCCCTAATATGGACAAAGACATTCAGCTATCGCTGTAGCTGAATAAAATGCAGATAGAGACAGTTTTGACTGATTGAACATGAAGAGAATTAACACACCATTGTGCCAGTATATGGTTCATCTGTGATCTTCATGTCATCTCGGGTATTTTCATAGGGATAATGTACATTTATAATGCAATACCAATCGACATAGCCTTTATTACTGTATAGAATACTATAAAATAATATAATTTTCTGCCTCATTCTGTGATAAGAAGCCACAGAAGTTCACAGAAGGAAGTGTAATTGTTCCTTTTGAATGCAATTGTGTGATTCTTCAAAAAAAAAAAAAATTAAATAAACAAAATAAAGATTAATTTGACTGACAGCATTATTTAGTTACAACTTATTTTAAGATGTCTGTGTTACAGTGTAATTATACATTTAAGTACTGTGTAATAGTAATTAACTACATGTACTTACTATTGGGTTAGGTTTATGATAAGGGTTGGTTGTAATTATGCATAATTAATCATAAAAATCTGATACCGTGGCAGCCCTAGTACATGCATAAACTTAAAAAAAGGGGAAAAAAAGTTTGTGCGTACAAAAAGTACAACCTGAACTCAATGGTTCCCATGAGGAAAACGACTTAATGAGAGTATAAAAATGCAGAGAAGTTTGTGTAAGTGTTTAGGTGTTAGAGGACGGAAAATATCATTAGCTCATTACAAAAGGAATAGAAGTCAGTCCAAAATCACCAAGATGGAAAAACAAACATATGTATTTGTATACATGATGTTGTTTCCTGCCTTTAGTGGTAGTAGAGACGTTGAGCGGTGAGGCAGTAAATAGTTTGATTGGTTGATTCACCAAGGGAATCCTGGAACATATTTGCTGCGATGTTAACACACACACACACACACACACACACACACACACACACACACAATGATATAAAATCATTCCCTGCATTCACACTGTCTTTCTTGTGTTTGCATCCCCAGGCCTCTATATCTAAATTTCTTTGTTTATTTTACCTTATGCTCTGTTTATCTAGTTCTCCCCTGCTGACTGCTTCTGTTTCCTTCGTTTTTTTGGTACTCTTTCACAGCCGAAAAGCAAAAAGGGAATCATTTAAATGCTTGTTTATGTATTGTACCTGAGGAAGGAACCATTTTAAAATATTTTTGCATAATATTTGGCAATGAGTATACTTACATCAAATATATCTTAGATTGAGATGCTGTCTTTGCACCTCACATTATAGAAGAAATCTGATGCATTCAGTATGTTTTCATGCCTTTAAGCGTGTGTCTCAGTGTTTTGTGCTACTTTTATGCTGTTTTGAAGACACCCTGCATGTTCTCCAGTGCCCCACCGGCTCAACTCCCTTTCCCTGGGAAACTCTTATGCAGAAATAATCATGTTTTTGTGCCAAAGGCTAAATGCCTGAGAAATGCGGGGGCTCTTGTGATCGGTGTCTGTCAATGGGAGCGAGAAGAGAGAGGCTGACATGAGGCAGGAGAGGATGGTGGAGAATGTAAAAAGGGAACAGTGCTCTCTGCGTGTACATTAGGTTGGACAGAACGTAAGCGGGCATGAAAAATTCAAACTGTGGAAGGATGATGGGAACAGATAAAGAAAGTGTGCTCTTTGAGCCTGGATCAATTGTGAAGTTGCAGGATTAAGGCTGATCAGCCTTCAAAATGTTATCTGGTGCTCAGGCATGAACTTGAACCCATCTTTAAGAGGGAATAATGCCTCTGCACCTTTTCCAGTGCAGACAGAGCCAGAAGTCTTATTAAACAGCCATGAGCCTCTGCTGAAACCGAGAACTGTTTGTACAGAATGCTTGATTCATCCAACAGTATGTTTCTGGAGAACTGTCAGCTGTGCCTAAGGCCAATTCATCTTTTTCACTCAGTATTGTGTTGATCAGGGTTTCCATCTTACAGTTTGACTCCATTCCTGCTTAGCAATTATAATTCATCCTATTAATCAAGAAGCATAATGAATTAAAACATGGGATTCCCTACAGGTTGTGTTCTCTGCCACATAAAAGCACTGCCACCTTTGTGTCTGTCTATCTATCTATCTATCTATCTATCTATCTATCTATCTATCTATCTATCTATCTATCCATCCATCCATCCATCCATCCATCCATCCATCCATCCATCCATCCATCCATCCATCCATCCATCCATCTGTCTGTGTGTTTTTCTTTTGCTGACACTCTTTGCAGTCTTTGCAGACTTTAATCATTTGGACTCATCAACAAGACAACTTCAAGTAAATGCATACAGTCTATTGCAAACATCCTTTTCTTAATTAGTGTTTTTTTGTCTTATCCATTTAAAAATATGTAAACTCAAGACTAATTTACATGAAGCTAGACTCATGTAGACTAATTTGCATATGATATTAAGATATACTGAATTAAGTTTATTCTTTACTCCATTGACACATTGTTGTTGACAATTTGTTTTAAGGATGTTTAGATACTCCTAATGGAAAGCAAGATAAAAAGACCCATTAAGAAAATGATTTTTGCAGCATTACTGTGCATCTCTGTTTTTGAATTCTGCTGACTGTCTTTAACTTCATTAAATGTGTTTACTGAAGTTATGAAGCTTAACAAACAAAAAACACGGAAGACATTTTTTTGGCTTTTATAATCTTTAACAGCTGTCTGTGCATTCGGTTTTGCTGTGCGCTCTGAGGATTCAAGGACCTCTAGAAATGTGCAAAAATGACGTCTGTACCTGTCTCAGGGTCTTTCATAGTTGCCACCTGTCATTGTTACAGGAAAAAAATAAGTAGAAAAACAGCTTTTACCTTCTTCGGTAGAATACAGCGCCTTTAAATTGTTCTAGTTTCTGTCAGATCGTGCCTCTTTAGGGCTCTGGGTCTGAATACAGCCTTAAGTTAGTATGGAGACGCGAGTAGAAATTTCTCCCTGTGAGCAGACACTTCATAGAAAATCAATTTCGTAGGTTAGGACACCATTACCGCCAAGTCCAAAAAGGATTTTTTTTAAATATAGTGGCATAAGTGAATTCAGTCAGTAGGGGGGAAAAAGATGCTTAGGCTTGGCATAGTCTGTATTTTTATTATAAATGTTTTTTATTGAGCAAAGTTCTTTTTATAGTGCTAAAACACGGCATTATATTCTTCTAGTTTTGTTGCCATCTGCATTTTTAGCTTCAATATGACTCTTTATGCAAGATATGATGTCTCTGCCTAATTATAGATAGGAGTCCTTCCAAGAACACAACATAAACATCTGTTTCTCTTCTTGGCTCTCTGCCCTTTTCTCTCTTTTTTTTGCTCCTTCCATCGTTCTTCCAGTACTTAGTTTGTTATTGTTACTTCCTCTGTTTTTTTCTAGGCATTGCAGGCTGGAGGTGATGTTTATCCCGTGGATCTACTGGACAGCATATCCCAGTGACATTATCATCTACCACAATTCCCAGAAGACTCTTCCTTCTGTGTCGAATAAACTCTACAGCTAGGGAACTAGAGCTTTGACAATTGGGATTTTCCCATGTTTCTGACATTAAGAAATGAGACTGAGGCATCTGTCTTTTCTCTCTACATGGAGGAAAGTTTGATGAAAAGTCAAGGGAATTGTTTTAAAGGCTGACCGACAGGATTAATTTTACTTACAAAACTGCTCCTTCACATCTAAACCCAAAGAAGAGCCTGATGGTGTCATATGATCTGGACTGATTGTACTCAGTCGGAGCGCCCTGCGGCAGAACTTTGGCTCCAGATGAAACTGATGTTTTTCCTGCATAATTCTCAGTCAGTCTGGAGTCGTTAGCCCTCCCGCACTGTGTGTTATAGCATGTGGCTTGGGCTCAACATCCACAGCATCTTAATTACACAGCCGAACCGATTTAGACCACGGAGGAAACATCTCTACATCTGGAGATTGGCTGCCATTTAGAGATCTGCTTTCCTCTTTTTTGTCATACCTATGCTATTACCCAAAAGATGCCCAAGAGATCCTGCTGTCTCCCAAACATGCACCTAGTAAGTATTTGCATATAATGTCTGTAACCTTTCTCTCCAGCGCTGACATCCCATTCATTCACACATATCGCCATAATGAAGCATTTAATTAATGATACACAGGTCCGAATTAGCCTGCAGTGACTATCCAGGGCCGTTGGTCCCCGCAGACGCAGTGACCTTTGGAGAGGGCCAGACTGCTGCTTTGTGGCCCGACACCCTCACACACACACACACACACACGCACACACACACACAAAAACACACTGGCAGTAAATAGTGAATGGTAAATGTCAGCACTCTGGCCATTGAACTATACGGTTTATTTAAATAAGTGTAAGAGCACATCAGATCGGCCCACAATCTCAACCATCAGCTTGCCTTGAGAATTTTCTCTTTGATTAGAGGGATTATATTGTCCTCACTCTGATGTCATGTCCTGTCCTGTATTGTTTTGTTTTTCATGACTTTGATTTGGCATACAAAAGTTTTTCAAATATTAATACTTAAGCAGTTTATTTAAAAAATATGTTTTCTAATGAAAAAAAGTAATAAAATAAAAGTGCTTACAAAATACTTAAAGGGATAGTTCACCCAAAAATGAAAATTATCCCATGATTTACTCACCCTCGAGCCATCCTAGGTGTATATGACTATCTTCTTTCAGACGAACACAATCGGAGATATATTTAAAAACATCCTGGCTCTTCCAAGCTTTATAATGGTAGTGAATAAGTCCAAAAAAAGTGCATCCATAATAAAAATAATCCATACGGCTCCAGGGAGTTAATAAAGGCCTTCTTAAGAGAAGCGATGGGGTTTTGTAAGAAAAATATCCATATTTAAAACTTTATTATTATTTACAATAATAACTAGCTTCCGGCAGACGGCCATATGCATCAATTTGCGGTGGAAGAGTGACATCTGACCCAACGCATAACGTAACGATGAATGCAGAAGCGCAGACGATAGAGCAAAACAAAACACTGGTCACGAATTAGAAGTCTACAACGAGAATTTTTAAAGAAAAATGTCGGAGGATTTTGAAAAAAAGGAAAGAGGAGCTTGAGTTTGTTGCCCAGCCCTATTTGTTTGAACTGCGAGAGGCATCTAAGTTTATGATACTCCTACATCCTGCATCATACATCGCTTCAGGGGTTACTCTTGTGGCGCAAGTCCACTTGCTCAGTATGCCTATGGTCGTCTGCCGGTAGCTAGATATTTTAAGTTATAAAGTTTTAAATATGGGTATTTTTCTTTAAAAAACTCATCGCTTCACTTCAGAAGGCCTTTATTAACTCCCATGTGCGGTGTGGATTATTTTTATGATGGATGGATGCATTTTTGATGCATTCTGGCCCTCCATTCACTGCCATTATAAAGCTTGGAAGAGCCAGGATATTTTTAAATATATCTCCAGTTGTGTTCTTCTGATAGAAGATAGTCATATACACCTAGGATGGCTTGAGGGTGAGTAAATCATGGATAATATTTGGGTGAACTTTCCCTTTAAGGTTTTCTTTTCAAGAATTTCGTTCTTTTATTGAGTCTTTTTTCTTTATGACATTTTTTGACTTTATGCCCTCCCCCCCAAAATATCAAACTGAATTTTAATATAAAAATTAAAAACATACTTATCATAGAAAAGATTTATTCAAGTCATTGTATGTATGAATTGCATTTTTAATATATTTCGGAATAAATTAATAGATAAAAAGCAACAACAAATTATGCATAGGATTCACCAAGTAAATTGATCTCATTTGATTATATTGTCTTTTATCTTGCGCTTGCTTTGTTACTGTCTCTCTTTTCCTCTTCCTCGCAGCGTCAGGCATGAGGGTCACACTGACACATTTGGCAGGGCTACAGAAAGGGATCCAGCTACACGTTCCACGTGGATAAATTAGTTTATTTTGTATCGGAGTTACACATTCTTTCCATATTTTTTACAACTGCACAGCTCGTGGAAGAGGACGGGAAAGACTTAAAAGGGCCTGATGCACCTTTTAAGAGCAGTGATAAAAATGAATAAATCATCAAGAGGGAGTGAGGGCTAGTTCTTCACAAACGGCGCTTAAGGAAACGCTCTTCCTCCCCCACCTGCCGGCTCCGAGCGAGCGAGAGCTAGAACTGAGGTCTCTGGCAGACTGACAGTCGCAGCCTCTCCTGCTCTCTAGCCTGGCGTTTTGTTGATGCATTTGCCTTGATTTTCACGTTCCTCTGCCCTCCCCCTCCGTGCCCGTGTCATGCTCTGTTGCCGGCGTGCCGTCCTGGAGCCATGCCCATCCCCGAGATGGCTTTGAGCCCGGTGAAGTCTCTGTACTGGGAGGTGTTCCCCTCCATGGCCACGCAGCGGGTGTACTGCACGCCCGTGCTCTGGGCCGGGCGCCTCTACGTGCTGGGGGGCTGCAGTGAGAACGGCCTCCCTTTGGACTCTGCCGAGGTGCTGGATCTGGAGAGCCAGCGCTGGTGCGAGCTGCCTCCTCTCCCCACCGCTCGGGCCGGGGCATCCGCCGTGGCCGTCGGAGAACAGCTGATGGTCATGGGAGGCATGGATGCGCAGCAGAGCCCACTGGCCTCGGTGGAGGTGTATCACCCTGACGAGGGCAAGTGGGAGAGGAAGACGGGACTGGGACAGGCCTCCATGGGCATCACCACGCTGGAGAAAGGTAAGAAGTGTTTGCCCCTCATTTTGACAAATCCTGCATTGGATGCTGGTTTGCGAGAGTGCACTGATTGATCCGCCTCATTGGATAAACTATACTAGTCAACTAGCATCACCATCAAAGTTTTTTCTTATTACACTGCAAAAAAATGTTTTTCCAATTAAAAGAAAGTCTAAAAATCCTTAAAACTTGAAGCAAAATTAATATTTTCAGACTTGTTTTTAGAGACTGAGCCCTTAATTATGCTTATTTTTCTTACCCTATTGTCAAATTAGTCACGTATGAACCTGTCTAAATATTGTTAGTTTATGCCTAATTTGACAAAGGGGTAAGAAAAATAAACTTAATTACAGGCATATTCTCTGAAAACAAGTCATAATATTTTATGCTGTTTTACTCATAGGATCGATGACAATAAGCGTATCCAAGGGGAAAAAAGTTTTTATGTTAGTTTCTTTCTTAGAAAAGTTTAATAATCAATGAAAAGTAATGTTTTCCTTACACCTTGAATGCATGTAATTGTACACATATTAATAATTTTTTTCCATATATTTTTCCACAATTATTTTTCAAGAAAAAAAAAAGATTTTATAATTATCTAAATTTTTTAATTCATTAATATCATGACTTTTTGGTACGCTTTTGTACGTCGCACCATATGACATTTTACAGTCTGAACTGACCTGCCTTATAAAAAGTCAAAATATGTAATATTTTAAGACTAATTGACCTTGACACACGGTCATCTCTGTAATGTAATTTCCTGTTTTGTTTTGTTGTTTTTGTACATGTTTTTGCATGTTATGCCACATGGCTTTGATTTGATAGACAAAAGTTTTTCAAATATTAATAATACTGAAGCAGTTTTTTTTCTTTTTTCAAATGACTAAAAAAAAAAGTCTACGCTTACAAAGCACGTAAGGTTGTATTTTCAAGAATTTCATTCTTTAAATCTTTTTTTTAATTATTATTATTATTATTATTATTTTTTTTTTTTTTTATGATATTAGGACAGTTGTATCATCCTGACATTTTTTGTTCCCCAAGGATGTCAAACTGAATTTTAGAATAGAAATTAAAAACATACTCATCATAGAAAAGATTTTTTCAATTGCATTTTGCAAATGCATTTTAATGTATTTAGAATAAATAATAAAAAAAAGACACAAAAATAGCATCATGTCATTGACCAAGCAAATTGATCTAATTTTAAGGATGTTTGTTGTTGTTTTGTTGTTGTTTCTACGGGAAAACCATACAATAATGTTTCTTACCCACATCAATGTCTTGTCACTACAAGTGTATTCGTTTCTGCTGTTGTAGTTTCTCAGACTAAACTGTCATTGTTTGGTTCTCAAACCTCAGTGAGCAGCATTGCGTAGAAAGACATCAGACTGTAATTGGGGAAAACAAAGTTTGCTTCCTCTCTCATTTTTCTGCTGCTTCCTGTCAGAGCACGATTAGCTGTATAATCTCGGATGCTGTTATCTTTGGGACAATCACTTGTAAAGAATGTCTCTCGCCGCCCGGCGCCTCTGGAGTGCTCCGGATATACTAGCTCCAAATCAAGGCATCAGTCATGCCACACAAAGAATTACACTGCAGAGAAAAGTCTCTCTCACAAATTCTCCCTCCTCTCTGGCTTGTGTAGGTGTTTGTTCAAGTGACAGTTTATCTAGTTTGAGACCCCAAGGAAGAGTGTTTATTCACAGGGATTCACTTCTGCTAAGCCACATTCCACCAGCTGAGCTGAATTTTTTTTGCAAAATTTAAAGCATTGATATCATTTGATCCAGTCAGTGAGACTTAAGAACCGGGTAAGACCAGATTTGTTAACAGATCATTGAAATGATCCAAGAACGAGTAAAAGTTCAGAAGTCTTTTGTCCTCATTCACTTCCTTAATATTTTAAAACATTTTGTGTTCAGTAGAAGAAAGCAAGTCAAACGAGTTTAGAAGGACATGACATTATTTACATGACTAAATAGTTAGAGGATTTTATTTTTTTAGGTGAACTATTCCTGTAAGACAGTCTTTTGCTACTGTACCTTTAAGAGATATAAATGACCTCTGCTATGATTGACTAACCTTTTTGCATGTAAAAGAGAAACACTGCTTAGACATGGTAGACTTGCTGTCAGGTACAATTGATCTGAATTTGTAGCCTCTTTTGTGTGTGAAAGAACATGAGCACACCAGGGAAGGAGCTGCAGGATTGTGTGTTTTGTGTGTTTATCCATGTGCATTTGTGCGTTTATAATTATCCCATGTCTCCATAAAGTTGTGTTCATTTTCTAGGCACACAAATCATACAAGAATATAAATATCAGCATGATCCATGCCTTGCCTTATTAGAAGTGCATGCTATTTGCCATATGCCACCACCATGTGGACTGATAATTAAACCTGAAAAATGTTATTATACAGCTTTCTGGAATGCTTGTTTCTTAATAGTCAATTATTTTTGTATAATGACTGCTAAATTTGACCTTTGTCAATGGCAGCCATTCTTATACACATCTCTCCGTGGTCTTTGTTCTTGCATAATAAAACATTTTCAGATAATTCAAGTACATTTGTTTATTTATTTACTTAGTAGTAATTTAATAAATGTTATAATTTCAGTCAGGACCACAACAAATGAAAGGGGTTTTGTATCATCATCGTGAAGGGGTTTATTTTCTGACACACAAACCACTGTGAGATCTAGCAACTGGCCAGATTGTTTTTTCGGTGATCCTGACACAACTTTTCTCTCATTTTTTAATTGATAGTCTATCACATCACCTTTTACTATCAGTGTATCTTCGTAATTTATTTATCCTCTTGTGTCGCAAAACGCATTAAGGTCCTGAAACAGGTCGTTTGAAGCCATAATTCAGTTTTAGGCTTTGGTATCAAAGACCTCTGTTTTCACCTCTCTCTTTCTGCCAGGGGAGCTTGTTCTCTTTGATATCCTTCACGTCATCTTAGAGACAAAATGCTTTGAGGGTCCAATCTGTATTTGTATGGCTTTGAAATCCCATTTTTTTATTGCACCCCTTTGCCTTATTGCACACATTCTGTATCCGAATATCAATCTGGGTCTGAGCCAAACCATCTGGATCTTGTAAATGACATGTCCCATACTGGATTTGATCTCATTGTTTAGGAAGAAAAAGACGTTTTTTTTAGCTGATTCTGTTTGTGATAATGACAATAATAGAGACTTGAGCTGGAGAAGTGCAGCTGTGGCCGGTCAAAACCACAGAAGTCTTTCTCATATTTGTTCTGGTGTGCGCTGTTGTCTAGCGAGACGTTTGAGTGTGTGCTGTGGTGTGAAGAAGTGTCAGAATCATGCTGACCTGTTTGTCACTGAGACAGCATTTGGAGTGGATGGCTATTTAGGCAGACAAGGTCTTTTTAATTTCAGACTAGCAATCTGAAGACAATGTGACTGTCAGCTAGGGTTGCCAACCATACTATATAATACAGAATCATCCTGTGTTAAACCCAATGCAGGATGCACTTTGTCTCGTGTTTTAGTGTTTTGCTCCAGAAATACAGCTTTGGCATTTGTGTCAATTTAGTGTCAGTGTTCTAAATTACAGAATAGAATGGAAAACAAATAACAAACGATGAATGTGAAACACAGACAGGTTTTCTGCGAGTTGTATATGAAAGCCGTAACACATGCTGTTACATGCATATATTCACCATTACAGTAAAACTAGAAATATTTTGAAATATTATTGCAATTTAAAATGACTGGTTTTCTATTTTAATATATTTTAAAATGTAATTTATTCCTGTGATGCAAAGCTGAATTTTCAGCATCATTAATCCAGTTTTCAGTGTCACATCCTTCAGAAATCATTTTAATATGCTGATTTGCTGCTCAAAAAGTATTTCTTATTATTATCAGTGTTGAAAACAACTTTGCTGCCTAATATTATTGGTGAGATTCTTTAAAGAATAGAAAGTTCAAAAGAACGTTTATTTGAAATAGAAATCACTTTTGATCAATATAATGCATTCTTGCTGAATATAAGTATTAAGTTCTTTAAAACAATATTACTGACCCAAAACTTTTGAATGGTAGTACATGTATTTTGTGAATGGTGAAATAATGAAGACAATCAGTCACTTTCAGTCAGTTTCTTGTGCATTGGTGCACATTTTCACTGGATTTGTTGCTTGTGTTCATTAAAAAATGTTGAATAAAAAGTAGGGCTGCACGATAATGGTTATTTATATTATAAAAATTATAATCACGATTATTAATCACACTTATTCTCAATTGAAAAAAAAAAAATGGTTACCAGATTAAGAAGATTAAGTAAAACACTGGGCAGAAAATGTATCCTTTTAAGAGAAAAGACCCATTTGGGGGATTAATTCTCCTAACATATGGCAACCCCAAGCAGGAAAGATAGTATAGGCTTGTTACCAATGCAAGATAACAGAAATGTCTAAATAAAAATATTTCAGGACAAATAATCAGTAGGGCAAATATCACGATAATTATTTTTAATTAATTGAGAGTAGCAGAAATTGTTATCACAAATAAAATACAGTTGATTGTGCAGCCCTAATATGTGATTATAGGACAGATTACAGTCAAAGACAGATTACCAGATTTTGATCATAACTAATTTTTTGACCAGATTTATAATTACTGCACAGCAGAATTCTCTAGTGTTATGTGATTTTAACAAACACATTTTAAACTCTAAAATTCAAACGTTGGCATGCAATAAATTCATGTCAGTAAGGCAAAATCTAAGTGATTTGGTCTCAAATTTATTTTAACATTATTTCAGTCAAATGGTGACAGATCTTTTTGTACACATGCTTCTTTCATATACTGTCACTCTTTAACTCTTTGTTTACAGTGTGTTTAGTTTCCTGCCACTAACACTTCACATACATCTTAAAAAGCATATGTATTATATAGATAAAGGTCTTCCTAAGTTGTTTTAAAAAGAAACAGTACGTCGTAATTTTCTTCTGCTTAAGTATGCAACCCTCCAAACATCACACCTATGGGCCTGTGACACTTGACTCTCTCTCTTTCTGTGACTACTGCTATCTGTATCTCCCACTCTACCATCCCTCTCACTTCCCTGCCATCGTTCGATCAAGAGAGCATTCTTGTTGCTAGGCAACAGGTGTGTAAATCTGTGTGTGTTTGCATTTGTGTGTGTGTTTGACCCAGAGACATTTTTAGAACGGAACAGGCTGAGTTGCAATGCCAATCCATGATTCACTCGCTGCTGTGCTTCTCGCCTCTTTCCCTCTTCACGAGAGGCAAAAAGAAGAGCTTATTGCCCTTCTGCCCCCTTAATACCCAGAATGCCCTCTGTGTTCATCAGATACACCAAGAGAAACTCTCAATTCACTTGCTCTGATAGTCCATCTGTTTGACCCAAACAGGGTTTTTTTCTAGTAGACACTCTGGAGCTATGTGGATCTCTGCAGTTTTTACACTCACTTTCTTTTAAAAGAAGTACTTATGTTTAAGGACAGTTTGTCCATCTGTTACAGAAGCATCTTAAAAGAAGCTTTTGGGTTGTAGAGTAGCCCCTGGAGATGATTTTAAAGTATGTCTCTGCTGTAATCCTGATGGACCCATTTGGTCCACTTTTCCTAGAAGTATGTGATTCAGGCTAAGTGAGCTTTTCCTCAGTGAATTATGCAGAAATGCAGTGAAAGTGCTGCTTCTTCAAAAGACAGCTGTACTGTACATGTAAAAAATCGAGGTCAGCTTTAACAATGTTCCTCATTATTGAGCACTAAAACTTTGTGATAAAATCTTGTTGTGCCATTAGATTGTGTTGATGCTAAACAAAGGCACATGGACAAGAAAATGCAGAAAATTTGCTTACAAAGTGTTGGGGAAGCTGTAGCTTGACAAGCTACAAGCTATTTATGGTTTCAACGAATTAAACTACGGATGAATTATGAATAAAATAATATTTATGTCTGTAATTTAAAGCAGATATAAATGCTTAGCTGTTTGCATTTGTACTATGTTTTGAATATATACTTGAATGAGCATTTGCATTTTTAATAACATTCGAGACGCTTCCATTTTGATTGACATATATAATTGGTTAATTATACAGTAGTCGGTTAACACACTCAGAATTCAGAATATGGATGGATGGATGGCTGGATGGATGCTCTTTTTGTCAGTGGAAATGTTTCATATGAGCCCTGGTCCACCTCTCCATAAATCTAGAAACTCTTATGTAATAAATTCTTGTAGCACATAAACATTTGTCATTGATTGAAAGCATATGCAGAAAGCATGCAAACAAGACACATGGCATCAACTCACTGAAGTGCCTGAGTGTTTGAAGTGTTTGTCTTGAGAAACTGACATGTGGTGTCATGAAAAATTATGAGACCACACCTTCTAATAGGATAAGGCCCTGCAGTCTCATAATTATTCATGAGACACTATAGTGCATTCTGTGATGTTGACTCCATGTTGATTGCAGATGAAAATAGACCATTAATTAATCAGTTTCCTTTTTCACATTGTCTGTACAACACACCCGCGACCATCCACAATCTATTTTAAAAATATGCTTGATATGATTTAGAATCAGAACCATATTTTTTTTATAGCACAAAACAGTGGGGATTTTTGAAGCAACAATTTCTTTTAAAGATTTCATTTTGATTATTATTTTAGCATAACATATTTGATTGACTCAGAATATTTAGTCGTAAGTAGGGTTCAGTATCGTTTAATTTTAACGATTTAGATTCCAATTCTGCTTATCGATTCTGATTCTTATTGATTCCTAATTCCAGTAAGGTAAAAAAAATACCATGAACAAAAACCAACAGGCTAAAGAACACTTACACAAGGAACTTTTGCCTATGGTTTAAAAATACCTTGCAAAAACAAATAGCCTAACTAATATAAATTTCAAGCATTATTAAGTAAACACTCAGTAATTAAGAAAGAACAAACAAACTAGCAATCGCACAAATAAATACAATCAAACAAAGAAATGAATGAAATGAACAGTGTTTTAAAATAACAAAATAACTTTATAAATAAAATATACGTTACAAATATTGTTACAAAAGTTATTCAGTCAAGAACAAGTGTTTTTTCTTTTTCTTTAGTTGTTTGAATTACGTTATTGTAGAGACGGCAGTAGAACTATTAGGCTGCTGTCACTTTAAGAGCTGCACAGATCCAATATACTGTTACACATGCGTTTTGTTTGTCCGACTGTCTTTACAAGGATATTTTGAAACCGACTGTTTACGAGGATGTTTTGACATATTTTTGTGTGTATTTTGTCCTTTCAAGTGTAAAAAGACGCTGAAGAGAACTCAATATCGCACACTATACAGTATGAGAGGTGGCTTTCTGTGCGCGTGCTTTGGATGTGTGTGCAGCACAGAAAACAGTGCGTGGGTTCTTGCACTTGAATGGTTCAAAGCCATATTAAAATACAAACAAAGAAATCGATAAGAGGAATCAAAATTTTAATTTAAGTACTTAATTATCCGATAACCAGTATTGGAATCGATTTTCAGTTCCCAACCCTAGTTGTAAGGATCAGAGCACAATATAAGGCGTGAAAATAACAATGTAGCATGATACTGAAAAATTTACTTAAGTTAATTTAGTTAGTCCCCAAAACTGCTAAGAATGTCTCCAAATTTTATGATTTTATGTATAATTATTTATTAATTTATTATTATTAATATTGTTATTTTGATGTTAATACTACTAATACTATTTAAAAGTATTATTTATTACTTATAAGTATTTATTTATTTATTCATTCATTCATTCATTCCATCAAAACCTTATGATAAAAATCAGCAGGTTCATTTTAACAATTGCTTTATAGTGTTTAGTTTCATGTTAGTTAGTTCTTTGACTTAAATGGTTAATTGCGTTTTATTTTAGATACAACAGTTGATGCGTCTGTGGAAAAAAGTGAAGCTTTTTAGTTTTGTTTCACTTAAAATAAACAACAAAGTTGATTGTTTTTCATAAATAAGCTGCAGTGTTTCTGTTGCAATTTACAATGCCGATAATGTTGTTTTTGAATGATATTATGCGAAGGCAAGATGTGCAGTTCATCTGATGTGGCCTTGTTAGCGCATGTCTTAATGCAACCCATGTTGTGTGTAGGTGTGCAAGCTGCTGATAGAATGTTACTAGGCTAGCATGTGTTTGTCATTTGGTTATCACCACAGCCGTGAAGATGATGTCGTGTTTGTGTGTGCATGTGTTTGCGTGATCTCATTATATAAATTTGTCTGGGGAGTGAGCGGAGATGCAGATCACTATGGTAACACATCCATCTCTGCTTCACGTAGGGACGAGACAGCTGTGCAAACAAACACATTTTAAACTCTAAAATTCTTGAAAAATGAAAGTTTCACCTACTAATACTTTCATTATTAGATGTGGTAACTTGCGACACAGATGGTGCTCAAAGAAAACAATGCAGCTATTGCACGCACACTGATATCCTGACCGTAAGCCTTCATTACGTGCACATATACATGCAATCTGAAATAAAAGATGCTCAAACCATTAGTCCCTTCCTCTCTGCTATTGTGCGAAGGCTGTTTGATGTTGCTTTGCGACCTCTGTGTTCAGCACACGTTTGATCGCTGTGTGGTGCGAGGGACACTTTCTTCTGAGGAAGCGTGAAGAATAGGGAAGAATACATACAACTGCTAATTTCCATCATCTCTCTCTGTCCCATCTCTCTTTCTTTCTGACACCTGTGTTGAGGTGCATTTTTGATGCTCATCTAATTGAGCTGATCTAAATGCATCCTCAATCACTGTAGAGCTCATTAGTCTTCTGAAACCTGTGTGTGTCTGTGTATTTGTGTGTATGGTGTTGATTCTATCTGAGTATGTGTGAGATTTTATAGAACTTGCTTGTCTGTCCTTTGTTTAATTCACAGATCTTTTTTGAAGTCACATTGCCCTCAATACCTAAAATGTTATTGTAAATATATTAAATAAATATTTCTTTCTGTATCCACACAATCACAGTTTTTGTCTAAAGTAGCTGCATTGAAATTATGAAATTATTTGACATCAGGACATCAAGTGGCCACTCAATGAATAACTAAAACTTTACCAAAGTAAACAATTATTTATATTTATATAAAGTAAATATACATTGGCAAGAAAAAGTATGTGAAACACTTGCAGAATCTGTGAAAATGTGAATAATGTTAATAAAATAAGAGAGATCATACAAAATGCATGTTATTTTTTATTTAGTACTGTCCTGAGTAAGATATTTACATAAAATATGTTTGCATTTAGTTCACAAGACAAAACAATAGCTGAATTTATTAAAATAACCCCATTCATAAGTATGTGAACCATTGATTCTTAATACTGTGTGTGGTTACCTGGATGATCTACGACTGTTTTTTTGTTTTGTGATGGTTGTTCATGAGTCAAACTTTTGAATTCAAATATCAAGGTAAATTGTACTTAATTTTTTTTCCGGGAAACATGCAAGTATCTTCTGTTGCTTCCGAAGGGCAGTACTAAATGAAAAACAATTATATTTAAACAAAATAAGAAAAATTTTGACATCTTCATCCTGTTCAAAAGTTTTCATACTCTTAATGCATCGTGTTTCCTTCTGGAGCATCAGTGAATGTTTGAACCTTTTTTAATAGTTGAGTTTAAGTCCCTCAATTGTCCTCAGTGTGAAAAGACAGATCTCAAAATCATACAGTCTCTGCTGGAAAGGGTTCAAATATGCAAAAATGCTTGAAAACTGAAATTTCTGCAAGACCTGGAGGATTTTTCTGAAGAACAGAGCTCAGTTTAACTGCTCAGAACAAACAAAGGACTCATGAACAACCATCACAAAACAAAAAAACAGTCGTGGTTCATCCAGGTAACCACACACAGTATTAAGAATCAATGGTTCACATACTTATGAATGGGGTTATTTTAATAAATTCATCTATTGTTTTGTCTTGTGAACTAAATGTAAACATCTTTTATGAAAAATATCTTACTCAGGACAGTACTAAATAAAAAATAACATGCATTCTGTATGATCCCTCTTATTTTATTAAAATTATTCACATTTTCACAGATTCTGCAAGTGGTTCACATACTTTTTCTTGCCACTTTATATATCAGGCATAACATTATGACCACTGACAGGTGAAGTGAATAACACTGATTATCTCTTTATCACGGCACCTCTTAGTGGGTGGGATATATCAGGCAGCAAGTGAACATTTTGTCCTCAAAGTTGATGTGTTAGAAGCAGAAAAAATGGGCAAGTGTAAGGATTTGAGCGAGTTTGACAAGGGCCAAATTGTGATGGCTAGACGACTGGGTCAGAGCATCTCCAAAGCTGCAGCTCTTGTGGGGGGTTCCGGGTCTGCAGTGGTCAGTATCTATCAAAAGTGGTCCAAGGAAGGAACAGTGGTGAACCGGCGACAGGGTCACGGACGGCCAAGGCTCACTGATGCATGTGGGGAGCGAAGGCTGGCCCGTGTGGTCCGATCCAACAGACGAGCTACTGTAGCTCAAATTGCTCAAGAAGTTAATGCTGGTTCTGATAGAAAGGTCTCAGAATACACAGTGCATCGCAGTTTGTTGCGTATGGTGCTGCAAACAGTGGGCACGTGAGCATCAGAACTGGATCACGGAGCAATGGAAGAAGGTGGAGCACAATGGAAGTTCTGAGGAGCACAACAACGAGTTTGAGGTGTTGACTTGTTGACCTCCAAATTCCCCAGATCTCAATCCAATCGAGCATCTGTGGGATGTGCTGAACAAACAAGTCCGATCCATGGAGGCCCCACCTCGCAACTTACAGGACTTAAAGGATCTGCTGCTAACATCTTGGTGTCAGATACCAATATATATATATATATATAAAAAAAATTTGTCTCGCTTCTTCCAAATGACAGATGATTTTGGGCCAAAATACAGTACAGTTGGATTGGATCACACCATCTTTGACAGTTAGTTGCATTTTGTTATCTGCATTTGCCATTGTCAGAGCAGACCTATGACCCATTAGATTAGAACTAGTCTGAAGCATTCTTGGAAATGTAGTTGTTCTGTCCTATTGAATGTTCATCAATCGTCTGCAGACTTCATCAGGTTAGCTTTAGAGAAATCCCTCAGTGTACTTGAGCTTCTGCTACAATTTAACGCTCTGAAAGGAAGACGATTAGAGAGTTTCTCCCACAAGAAGTAATTGTCTCAAGAGCTGGCGACTTGTAACTTTCCTCACCCCACTTAAAGATTATTTTCCTTCCCCAAGGGAGCTTTGGGGGATTGTGCTTCTCTGACAGTCAATGCTTTTGCCGCAGGCACAGATATAGTCCACAGCTAAATTGTTGAGCTCACTTTCACAAAATCCTGCAGACGTCTTTACTTTTCACAATCTGTTCTCATGGATGTACATAGTGCCATAGATACTGTGTTTGCCATGTGTTTAATGCTTTCAGAAAATGCTACTCTTACCACAACCCCTTCAAACAAGTTGTCACATACAGAGTTTGTCCGGTGAGCTTAAGAAGCCATAACAGTTTTTTTGTTAGCAACATTTAAATGGAAAGTATTTCATTACATTATGGTAGTTTATTTATTTTTTTGTTCTGTTTTTTGGGAGGGCTTTTCCCCCCTCTGTTGTGTTTTTGTGGTGCCATCAACCTATCAACGTTGTTAGCGTGTTACTGGCCTTCAGAGTGATTTGTCACATGACATTTGTGGCTCAGCTAATTGTCTCAAAAGGGCTGATTGGCTATGAACAGCTGCCATTGAGATAAATGGGAATACGGTTGGATTGCTTCCTCAAGATATTATAGACATCCTTCATCACTCAAACGAAAAGCAATTTTCTTTAAGCACCACAGTGTTGACTCTTTCAGAAAATCAGCCTGCAAATGACTTGCTAGTAGTTTGTAAATATTAAACTGGGATAGGATTGTTAAATAACAATGAAAAATAACCTCACTAAGCCATTAAGCCATAATCTTAAAGACAACCTAAACTGCAGTTTGTTACCCATTTTACTTCTGTAATTGTATGCATATTCGAGTGAATGAGAAAAAAATAGACTGGATTTTATCCATCAGGAATGGCCTAGATCGTGAATAGCTGTTACTAGAATGCAGAATGCAGAATGGATCCTGGACGAATGTTAAAACAGTGGCCCCTTTCACACTTTACTGGTAAATTACCTTTAAGAGATTAGGTGTGAACAGGACCTTTTCAAAAATTCCATTAAATCAGTTCTGGCAATTCCCCAGTATGAGTTATAGTAACATTACCAGTAAATTACCAGTATGATGCTGTGTGTGAACTAAGAACAGGTTTACCGGTATGAGCATGTATGAGGTCAGAAAGCGATGATCTGTCAGAGCTGTTTACGATAAGCTCCGCTGTCTGACCATTGCACTGCGTCTCATGCTCGAAACCATGCTTTCTTTTCCATTCATCAGCGGCGTGACTCTGCAGTTATTATGGAAATTCCATCTAGCAGGCAACAAAGCGCAGTGAGGGATGGTAGTTGGTACACCATAGCTCCAAAAGTAGACGAAATATTTATTGCATGTTCTCACCAAATGTAACATTTCGAGCCATGTGGCTGTTCATCGTCTGCAGTTATTGTGTACTGTGGTAACTGCAATTATATAGTAGCTATTATACGTCTTGTGTTTTTACGAGCGAAACTGCGTTCTGTGTGATCATTACGCCTGTAACTCCGAAGTAAAAAAAAAAAGTAAGTAGTCAAATTGGACAGAAGAATTGGATAAAGAAAATGGCTCAGCGTTTTAAGGTCTTTTCCAATGATTGACATCACAGAGTTTACCAATATTTTGGTACTGATGTGTGAATGGTATCTTTCCGGTAAAAAGATGGAATGGCGTTGCTTGTGTGTACAGCACATTTGTGTATTTACTGGAAAAGTTGTTCTGGTAATTTTACTGAAATTTACTGGGATTACTGTGTGAAAGGGGCTAGTGTCTAAATACCTATTTGACATTTTTTATCATCATCTAATAGCCTGTGTGACCTATCCTGTATGTGATGTCAGCCAAAAATGAAAGTTATTACATTTTGATTAAATACTACAAGACAGCATAAAAAAAATGCTCTGCTAAATCGTTAACAACAAGACCAGGAACTTAAAGTAAAACGGTCAACTTCATGTTGGCTTTAAGGTGGGTTTGTGGCTTTATTTCACTCTCTATATTTAAACTTATCAGTCAAGCTATTGATGATTTATTCAGTTTAAAGAAAAACAACTGTATTTGGATAGAAAAAAAAAGATATGTAACGTTTGATATTTATTTTGCTTATCTAGCAAATTTGCTGTCTGAAGGTGTTTTCAAATGCACGTTAAAAAAAAAAACATACTTTGCAATAGTTCAATAAACATAAAACGGAAATGGTGGCGAGAGATGGTTGATATTCCTTTCTACATCAGACCAGACTTCAAAGTCATTTCAGTGTTTGTGTGCTCTAGGCGTCAGCTGTCTGAGCTCCTGCTGAGACGGACGTACCTGAGCACAGAGAAGATGTGTGGGTCAGGCATCTTCCTTTTACCAGTCCTCTGTGTTGACTTACCCAGCGGCTGTTATATAGAGTGCTCTCAGAGTTTCACAGAGGAGAGATAGAGGTCAGAGCTAATTTTGAGAAAGCCATATCTCCCCTTGAGCAGGTGGCGGACGACTATTCTATCCCACAATCCCTTGCCTCAAGAGTTCACTGTGTGCTGCTTTGTGCCAGCTGTTACACTTGCAGAGTCTTTGTGAACCGTGGTGTGGCCCAGTGGGGCTCAGTGCTGAATGGTCTCTAATGCACTAGCTTGTCGGCCATACATCATTCCCCAATCCATCCTGAGGCCTCTCTACACCTGAGGCTGTTCACCTGATTATTTAACATTTAATATATGCTTTTCATCAAGAGGAGCTCCAGTAAACTAATCGCAGGAACAGACCCCTTAGGAAAGGTTAGGAAAAATCATCATTTATTCACCCTTGTTGATTTTTTGTTTTCTCTGAAAATAGCAGACTACAAACTATGCTCACTAACATTTTAATTGGCTATCTTGCAGTTTCATAACAACTTTTTGAGTTTTCTGGCTCAGTGGCTAACATTTGTTTATTTTACATCATTTACTCCAAAGCCAAAGGGCCTTGTTGCTGTTTCCTATGGAAGCTTGTTTCTGCCATGGAATAAAGCAATTTAAAAGATAATTGCAACTTTTTATCTCCCAATTCTGACTTTTTTCTCAGAATTGCGAGTTTACCCTATAACAATTCTGACTATAACTCGTAGTTGCGTGTTATAAAGTCAGAATTGTGAGATATAAACTACCAATTGCAAGTTATGAAGTCAGGATTGCGAGATATAAATTCACAATTCTGAGAAAAAATGTCAGAATTTATATTTCACAATTCAGACATTATAGCATGCAATTTTGGCTATATATCACACAATTCTGACTTTATAATTCGCAATTGCGAGTTTATATCTCGCAATTCAGACTATATAACTCGCAATTGTGAGTTTATATCACGAAATTCGGAGAGAAAAGTGAGAATTGTAAGAGAAAAAGTCGAAATTACCTTTTTTATTTTTTATTCAGTGGCTGAAACAAGCTTCCATACACTAAAAATCAATTGTTGGTTTAACTTAAAGTAAGTTACCTGGTTGACTTAAAAATTTTAGTTAATACGTTGAAGGCGATTGGTTTAATCAAGAGAAACTCAACATATGATATGAACCACATTAATTATTGAAGTTGATTTGACAAAAGAAAAAATGTTGTGATAACAAATCATGAAAAAAACATTTTACAGTGTAGTTTCCCCCAATCTCTATATCCAAAATCATCTTTAAATGTGCCCCCTTAAAACTGTGTATGTTTGTGTGTGTGTATCAATCCGCTTGTTAAGTCGTGACGTAAGGAACGCCGCTTCTGGGTCCAAGCCCCGGCTCGTTTCACTTGAAAATGCCATCTCGACGGACATTTATGAGCACAATTTATTCATATTAACCATTTAACATTTTGAAAAGTTAAACATTTAAAATACTTAGTCTAGACAACAGTCTCCATGCTCACAGTGTCACAGACATTAATATATTAATGATTTATAAGATGAATGTCTGGCCATCTGGGATTTTGCTATGGAGATAAAGGTTATGATTATAATTTTTTTGTATTACACCACCACATCATGTGTGTATATTAACACCGTTTGTTGTTTTCTTATGGTATGAGATAGAGCATTTGGACCTGGAAGCGCTGCCGCGTGACGTCAGACTTAACAACCGAATATCCACATGATAATGATTGTAGTTATTTGTAGTTATAATGGAGGAATTCATTCTACATACAGCTGTAAGTGCAGTGAATTAAACTAGTCCTGTGGACTACTTTTATGCTTCTTATGTTGTACTTTTTGTCAGTTTTGGAGCTTTACAGATGTGGTCACTATAAATCGTCATTGTATGGAAAGGAGCTTCATGAAGACTGTAATATCACCTTTACTCTTGGAAAAGCAAACTAGCACTGGTGAGTTCATTTTTATGAAATATGCATCAGACGCTGTGTGAACGGACTGTGGGTGGGCCGTGGCCATTGCCATCTGAGGCTGAGATGACATAGTAACAGTCAGGTAAGGCAGATTGCTGGAGTTGTTTGAAGCTGCTGTTGTCTCTCAGACACAGATCAGTGACCATACGCAAATGACTGTAAGTCAGTTGTCAGAAGTCCGTGCTGCCATCGCACTGTACATTGACCTTGAGGATATCTTGTGCATGCATGATGAAACAAGAGATGCAGCACTCCATTGTTGCAGGCCTCTCGCTCTCCTGCTCCCGTTGTGAGTCTAGATTGTAGCTGGGTAGCGTCAATTTGACGGAAGGCAGATGCTCCATCACAGCAGGGATATTCTTGTAAAAGAGCACACATGGGAGAATGCTGTCTGGTCAAGGAACTTTCCTTGGGCTTGCGATTGATCGCAAAATTTAAGATATGTTAAACCTACTTGAATCATTCCAGAGAATGCAATGTACTTTACAGAGAAAATAGCAGACTGTTTTTAATGTTTTATTTTGCAGTTTCATAATGACCTGAGTTTTCTAGCTCAGTGGGTTCTCCTGTATACTTACTGTATACTTCAGTCACATAATGAATGTCAAGTGATCCACTTCTCTTAAGTCCCTGAGCAAGAAAATGAGTTGGTTTTACATCATTGCCTTCATTCACAGTGCCTTTTGCAGTTTTTCCCCCTTCGTGCGTCATGCCCATTCAAACGTGCCGCCTCAGATAATGAATCAAATGGATTTTAAAGGTCCACTGAAGTGCCTGCATTATTCACATGAACGCGCAGCATTATTTAATTTGTTGATGTAATTTCCACTGAAACAGGAAGACAGAGCGGGACATATATTGAACAGCTCCTCCCCTTTTTAAAATAGCCAATAGCATTTTGTTTATATCACAGCTCGGCCAGAGCCGTTGAGCTCGGTAAAGCCTCAGTTTCCTCCTAATCTCTAACCGTTTCTCCTCATAATCTCCTCCACATTGCTTTAAAATATAGTTTTCTGTACAGAATTCAAATGGGATACGTATTGTGGTCTGCGCCGACTTGCGGATATGATCCGTGGTATCGTGTCTCTGGACTGGAGCAGACTGTGCGCGCTGCGGCGGTTCGTGTGACACTAACGTGAAACCAGACCTCATTTGCCTCAATGGAAAGCATATTTACACTGTCTTAATCCTTACATATCCCCTATATAGTGCACTATGTGTCACTCGTCATGTAGAAAATAGCAAATGTGAACAAGTGACCGATTTCAGCTGCAGATTCAATGTCTATTTATAATGTAGGGAGAGGGACACTTTAGATTCTAGAGAGCATTTTTTTTTTATATATATATATATATTTTTTTTTTTATATTTATGGGCTTTTTGTGCCTTTATATATGTCTTTATAGGACAGTAGAGAGCAGACAGGAAAGCATTGGGCTGAGAGAGGGGGTAGGATCGGCAAAGGACCTCGAGATGGGAATCGAACTCGGGTCGCCGTGAACGCATTTGCGCCATGATTGGACTGATGAGAAGCTGAAGTACAGAGTGTCTTTTTCCACGTGCTTTATTACACAGACAGATAAAAAACATAGGACAATACAGTGAAGGGAAATTTGTCTGCGCTTTCTTTTATCTTATCCCCACATTTAACTCTGAATGATAATCAAAACAGTATAGGGAAAAGGAAAAAAAAAACGTTAATTCAGACAAGAACTTGATGAACAATAGATAACCTCCCCCCCACCCATAAAATCCTCTGGAGGATTAGCAAGAAACTACAATATATATAATAATTACAATAGAAGTGCAGAGTGATGTCATCAAAATCGTTGATCCACATTGGTGAAAGTGAGAGACTCTAAGTTTTGAATGCTTATATCTTCTAAATGTAAATTTTGTCATTGTTTTGGAGCACACTAACTTATAGATAACAGTAAGACTATCATATACATAACATACTAAGCCAAAAAACTTCAATTTTGACTTCATGGCAACTTTAAATGCAACCTGACAAAAAACAAAAAAACAACAACAATAAAAACATTTGTCTTTGAATGTTTGCGATGGATCATAATGGCTGATAAAAATCTAAAAAATAAATAAAAAAACTCTTAATATTCTATTCAATTGGTGTGAATACCTAGTTTATCTAGGCATGAGTTTTCAATCTTTTTGTCATGAAATATAATTTATTTGATATTACTTTTGTGACAGTGATTGTCCCTCTGTGTGCCGTCTGTTGCTGACGCCTGATCTGGTTTAAATGTTGTTTTTTTCTTTTTTTTAGTGGGAGCGCTGTGCTGGTAGTCAGTTTGTAGAGCAAAACATTCTTAGAAAAGTTGTGCCTTCAAATTCAAAGCATTGGCCATACATGGCACTGCCACACAATACTGTTGCAGATCCTATTTAGAGGATTTTGTTTTGTTTTGTAACAAGTTGTGTCTTTAAATTCAAAGTACTATACTACAGTACATCCATTCACATGCCACTGCCACAAACAGGTTTTTAAGATGCTCTATTTTTTTTTTTTTTTATTCAAACACCCCTCAAGAAACAAGTCTGATTGTGGTCAGGTGAACTTTGAATGAAGATTGAATAGGCAACTATATATTTGCCCCTGTGTACATCTTTTTTATTTTTATTTTTTCAGCTTGGCTGAGCCTCAGGGAGAATTGTGGACCATTTAAGAGGAGTTTTACCGGCAATTCAGCTAATGCTTCTTCTGGCACTTACTCTAAAGTAGCCCACTAAGTAATGAACGGCCAAGAGGGCCAGTGGGGATAAATTTAATGCACTCTGTTTCCACCTATCATCTTTTTAGTCAGTCATGTTGATCTTCATTACTCACTGATCTTTCCCTTCCTTCTGTCTTCCGCATTATTATTATTATTAGATATTCCTTTTCAACCTGTCTTTCTTTTTTTATAACGTTTCTTCATCCACAGCTTCGTTACATCCTTCAGTAATTTTAAATCAGTTTAAAATCTTTTTGCTTTCTGAAACGCATACATTCCACTTCCACTTAATCTTCTCCAAAAATAATAATAACAAAACAAGCACACGTCATGTTCATTCAATATCAAATCACAAGTAGTTCATTTTCACTTCTGTTTCTATGGCAATGGGTAGCTCTGTGTAAAAGTCAAACCATTGGCAAATAATTAACCCTTCTCGTGGTTTAGTTTGACACTGACGCAGTAAAGTCGTGATGTGGAGCCCACAGAGACAGATGATGGAGTTTAGATTCTTTTACATGTATTTATTTATTCTTTTATCTAATATTTGTATTTGTTTGTTTGTTTATTGGTTTTCTTTGTTTACTATTTATTTTTAATTAAAAAATTTTGCCGAACATCATCTGAATGCCTGAAAGTCTGAGTGAAATTACAAAATAAGATGCAGCCAAATGCTCCACTGTTACTTATATACGTTTACAGCCAAATTCCAAATTTAAATTTTTTGCAAGTTGAGCAAGATTTGAACCGCCTCAGAAGGCAAGAAATATTCCTGTGAGTCAGATCAGCTCATGGTCAAGATACAGCCGATTAGATACAGATGAAACAACATTTTCCAGCACACATACTGATGTAACACATATATATGTATAAAGGCTCTTGCATTTGAATCAGTCCCTGAAGAAACTAATAATTGAATAATACATGAGCATGCAAATATGTGTTTTTCAGTGCCTGAACGAGAGCAAAAGTTGTGTGCCTACACTGCTATAGATCTCAAAGGGCAATTGTTTGAAAATGTTTATCTGCTTAGCTTGATATCACTACCCAGCATGCCTGTTTCACACTGTATCTCTGAAAAAAACCCTGCGAAAACGTGTTTGCTTTCATCTGGTGCCACGAAAGAACTCAGCGCTTGATTCCTTGAATTCATTGGTTATTTTGCACTCGTGGAGGAGAATTTAAACTTTTTTTCTTAGTCCAAAAATACATGCAGACTCTTTCACCAGGTGATCAACTGCCACTGTGAATTTGATGTCGTCGATGCAGCAACATGCTGATGAAGAACTTTCACTCATTAGCGCATATGTCTCTGAACATCTCCTGCAGACAAGTGCATTCATCTTGTTCTGCTTAAATGCCACTACTGCAGTCAGAGTACAGAAACTCATAAATCTCCAGGGAACTGTTGCTCTGTCAACTTTTATTCAGCCTGGAAATTCAGCACTATCACAGAGGAGCTGAAGCCCAGCTCACACTGTGATCACGACACTGTTCAACTTTTGCTCGACTGAGATTATTGCCATAGTAACCAGGTATGAAATCCTCCAGGTTTTCTCCAGGATTTATGGATTATGGATTTATGAGTTTAGTTAAACGGTTTGGTATGTTATCAATCTGACGGCACGGAATAGTTGTGGTGTAAATGGTTGTGGTAATGTTTGTCTGCACATCCAGTGTTCTTTGCAGCCTGTTACTATACAGATTTCTTCAAGCAGCTTCACAGTAATAAATGGGAAAATAACAGTGTTAATGTTTTAAAATTCATCAATTATGAAACAAATAAAATTCAGCTATAGAGCAACTCTACAGAAGATAGTGTCATTATTCACCTCAATTTATTTCAGTGTTGATTCAATTCAGTTCGATGTTGCAAAGTATTTATTTATTTATTTAATTTTTGAATGAAGCCTCAACATACTTGCATGAATACTAATAAATAAAAAACTAAAATAATTTAAAATGCAAGTCAATTTAGGCATCACAATATTATAATGTACACTACAAATATTTATACAGTGTATATGTATATATATATATTTATATATATGTATATTATGGGTCAATGACATGACGGGTAATTTCTTTGTCCAAAGGTAAAAAACAAAGATATGACCTCCAAAGTATGTAAGGTAGTACAACTAGATCTCTTTTATTATTAAATTCAAAAGGTTTTAATATATTTTGCTACATATAAAAGCATTTTAAAGATTTTGAAGTGTCAAAAGATAATTCGGTTTAACCAGCCAAAGGCCAATACAACCATTTCATTTGTGATTAAAATATATTAAAATGTAATAAATGTATATAATTTTTATTCTGGCATGATTTTATAACATCATATATCAACATAGTGTAAAATGGTGTAGAAGTCGTTGCTTTTTTATGAGAAAGAATGTCCGGAAAAATGAATTTCATTGATGTCATTTGGAGTAACCAATATAAAGGGACCATTTTGGATCAAGTCATGTGGTCAATGTCATGTGACAGGATGTGACATCATTCAGACACTTGCTCATACACATGTCCCGAAACATCAGGTCATTCGGATAACCGCTATAAAACATGAAAAATTTTGTAATATTTAAAAAAAAAACTTGTACCAAATGTTTGATTGTCCTTTGGCTAGATAGCTAGCAAGCTAACTAACTAGCTAGCTAGATATCAGCCTGTTAGCATTGTTTGAAAATATCGTCATTTGGTATAACCAAAAGTGTCATTCGGTAAAACCAAAATTTTGGTTAAACCGAATGACTTTTTTGGTGGCAAATTTTGTCCATCTTGTAAAAAATGATAAAAGCAGTATTAGTTGATTAAAAAACCACATAATCTCTTTCTTAACATGTAATAAAAATTCAAAATTATCCATTATGTTTTTTTAAACTTTTTAAAACCTTATTCGTCAATGACCATGTATTGAAATATATATATTGATATTAGCTAAAGATTGCATTTATCAGTGTTGTTAAATTGGTGGTGCTTTTGAAGATTAACTTTTTGTGACCAGCAAAGGTCATCTACATGTAAAAACAGGGGAAATGAGCAAATAAAATTAAATATCTAATATCAGTAGTTTAATTTCTTCTTCCTTCCTTTTTATCTAGTTAAAATATAAAATGTTGTTGAAACGTGTGATAATTTTTGATAAATAAAATTGTTGTAAAAAAAAAAAAAAAAAAAAAATCTAACAGCAACCAATATCATTACATTAAATTTTTTTTTAAATATTGACCAGTAACCAATATGGTACTAATCCAATTTTGCATCCCTGGGAATTAAGGCTAATAATCCCTTCAAAATATAATTGTACAAGTTAGACACATGCATTTTTAAATGAAAATTTTTTCAAGTAAATTCAATAAGCTCAAGAGCTGTGGTACAAACAACTGTAGGATTCACATAGTCATCAGACATCATCATTAGAGCAGCACGTGTGAATGTGTAAATATTGGGAGTTTGAGACAGTAATGGTGGATGTTTTAATGCCCTAAGTATATTAGTTTCCTAATACGCACACCATTAAATGAGCCTCATGAGTCTCTTGTCAGTCTGTCTTCATCGCACACTCGCACAAGCCAGTGAACAGAAGAAAGCTGCTTAGGGTGATACTGCAGAGGAGAGCCAGTCGTGAGGATGGCACACACACACACACGGCTGCCACCCGCCCACGCACCATCCTCATCCTCATCACAGTCTTTCGCTTTGACCCCACAGACACTTGCTGCTGTAAGCTGATTATTGTACAAAAGTATATGTGTGCTGATACTCAGCAGTATTTACTTTTTAAGTAGGAGCTGAATGTTTGGTGTTCCTACACGCCCCTTTTTGTAGTGTTAGTGGTTGACAGTCTATATGTGTGTGTATTTGTGTGTGTGTGGCACTGATTCGCTTCATCATGCTCTTCTGCTCCAGATGGTGGAAGCTGAAAAGGCGGATTTCTCTGTGGCTCAGCTCTGAGATTAGTCTCATTTCCATCTCTCTGCTCATTTAATGGCTTTGGTGTAGATGTGTTTGTATACATGGGTGTTTCTTCGAGTTCAGGCACTTTTTTGTCCCAGGGGTTGATTTTTATTCATACTAAGAGATTGCAAGTTTAAAAAAAAATATTTTTGTTAAATGAAGATGACATTAAAATGGCCTCATAAACTTTTAACCCTGATCTTTTATGGTCTGTATAGGTTTAATTGTCTTCACCTTGTCTCAGACCCAGACTTTCAAAATTCCAATCATTAATTTTTTTTAAACTATGATAATCTCTAAGCAACGACTGTACAAAGCTTAAGCTATTTAAATATTTATTGTGTGAACATTTTTAACACTGCTACTTTAAAAGTTTAAAAGAAGTCACTTATGCTCACTAAGGCTGCATTTATTTGATCAAAGATACAGTAAAACCGTAATTTAAAATAACTTTTTTTATTATTATTTTAATCTATTTTAAAATGTAATTTATTCCTGTGATGGCAAAGCTGAATTTTCAGCATCATTTCTCCAGTCTTCAGTGTCACACGATCCTTCAGAAATCATTCTAATATGATGATTTGCTGGTCAAGAAACATTTATTATTATTATTCTTACTGTTGAAAACAGTTGTGCTGAATATTTTTGTGGAAACCTTGATGCTATTTTTCAGGATTTTTTTGATGAATATAAAGTTCAAAAGAAAAGCATTTGTTTGAAATAGAAATCTTTGTAACATTATAATGTCTTGACTGGCACTTTTGATCTTACCTGTCACTTTTGAATTAATGCATTTTGGCTGAATATTCGTTTCTTAAAAATAGAAAAATAAAAACACTTATTCACCCCGACTTTTGATTGGTAATGTACACTTTTACACAAAGACTCATAGTTACAGTGTGATTTCCATCATGACCAACAATTTTAATAAACTGTCAATTGTTTTAATACAATCAATAATTCAATTATGCATTTTTGACTAATTATGCAAAAAGTGTGTAAATATATAATTGTGTGTATTTAGCATGCATACAAAAAAAATGCTAGCTATGGTATTAGCCTTATTGTAGCAATACAAAAAGAATTCAGCCATTTGTAAAAGGTGATTTGAGATCTGTGGGAAATAAGATTTGTTCATGATAATAAGATAAAGTAAAAAAGTTTCATTAGAAGTTAGTGTTCTTGGTTACCAAGGAGACAACAGTGGCAGTGAAGAACTAAGATGGAATTTTGAGGCATTTGAGTGAACAAATATTGGTAAATACCACCTGTGATGTTTTTTTCAAATTAAGCTGTAATTTTTGTGAAAAGATCCAAATTTTGTGAAATGATTCAGGATAAATAACACTATAGCTAAAAAATTTGTCTAAGTAAGACAAGAAGAAAGTGAGCCATTGTATTCCAAAAATGTCATTTCCACCACAGAAAGGTGCTGGAAATAATATTTGTTCATGACATTGAGGAGAGAAATTATAGAATTCTGTGTTGCATGTCCTCTGTTAGACATTGCTAGTAGACAAATAAACAGGTGAGAGTGTGAAAAGTGTTTCAAGAGTGTATATTATAGGCCAAAAGTGTCAAAAGTAGAAAAAACACCCATATATATGTGTGTGTGAGTGTGATTGTGTTTCTGAGCTCTTCAGCCTTACAGGAGAGGTTTATTTGGCTTGTGGCACAGTTCCTTTCATATCATACTCTCTCATCTCTTTCCTCTCTCAGACTCTCTCTCTCTCTTTCCTCCTTATGTTCTGTTCTCTCTGTCATATTGTTACTGAGGCAGATACGATAGCCCAGTAGACCTGACTTCCCTGAGTACATCTCCCATAGCGCCAATTTACACTCTCCCAGATGACCGTGGTCTATGTGCTTTGTGTTGCGCCCACCCATTCTGTCTGTCTCAACCCAAAGGTATGCTCTCCTTTCATTACCCACACTGACAGAGACGAGAACATTACCCATGATTCCCCTGGTGCACCTCATATAGATGCTTGCAGTTGTTCAGAGGGATGGGGATCTCCACAGGACCAAGAAGGATTGGATAGGAGTGTAAGAAATACACTACCGTTCAAATGTTTGGGGTCAGTAAGGGTTTTTGGTAACACTGTATTTAAAGATGATGTATTACATGTAACTACATGTACTTATTATAATATTAACCGTAAATTATGCATAATTACAAGTAACTAACCCTAACCATAACTCTATTGTAAGTACATGTAGTTAATTAATATTACTCAGTACTTATTTGAGTAAGTACAATGTAACTACGTCACCTTAAAATAAAGTTTAACCAGGTTTTTTTTTTTTTTAACAAATTAATACTTTTATTCACCAAGGATTAGGGGTGAGATTAAGAGGTAAAAGAGAACTCAATTCAGTTCTTGTGTACAGAGCACACACCCAAAGTCCACACACACAGAGAGACGTGTTTCGGATAGCACCAAACACCGAATTAATTCCTCTTTTGCATCTCCTTGCACTTGAACGGACACATACAGACAGAATTATGTCAAAATAACTGTCAAAAATTCTTGTAAGCAGTCGTTTATGTCTTAAGTAAATGTAAATAGTTGAGAAAGAAATCGGATGTGTATCATTATATTAGATCCGTGCATTAGGTCTTAAAGTGTCAGCAGCTTTAAGTACCTGCTGCTGTCTATGTTATTAATATTAATCAAACACAAAACACAGCTTTAACAAAGATTAATCTATATTTAATTTATACAGTGAACACTATACAGTTATTTAACATTTATTACATTATTACATTTCTGTACCTGAATACTACTGTTAGACCTTACTTTATTTGTAACTTTGTTACAAACTTTATCTATGCATGTAATATTTTGTGTATTTGTTCTGATGTTATTACTGACTGCTTGCTTAATAGAAAAATATTAAGCAGCACAACTATTTTCAACATTGATAATAATAATAAATGTTTCTTGAGCAGCAAATCAGCATATTAGAATGATTTCTGAAGGATCATGAGATTGAAGACTGAAGTAATAATGCTGAAAATTCAGCTTATTTTTCAACTAAAATATTTTTTTAAATATACTAAAATAAAAACGCTTATGTTAAATTGTAATCATATATATATTTTTAATATAGGGCCGCAAGGTCATCAGAAGTTGACGTTATTTGATTGAGCAGTACACATGTCTTCCTTTTGATTCCTCTGTCCTTGTGTCTCAGGAGAGGGAGGAGCTAAAACCCCAGAAAAGGAACAATTTAAAAAATGAAAAGGACTTCTTGTCTGTCCTCAACTTCCTTCTTCTTCCCTCATTGCTGGTGCAGTTCTCCATTTTATTAAGAGTGAGCCACTGGGAGCAAGAGGGCTGTTGGGTTATTATTTCTATTTAGTCTGCAGCTCATCTTGGCTCGGCAAATTGAGCATCATTAGCATGTTTATTCTGGATGACTGTGATAAAATTGTAGGTGGATTTAATTCTTCCCCTCCAAATGATTTTGCTGAAAAAAAGGCACATAAAGGTGCATTAATAAATAAACAATACGTTTGGCATTCACACAACATGAAACGTATATTTTCTTTTTACAAGTAAAAAAACGAATGATTTTATGGGTCGTGCAGCAGTAAACACTCGCTTACCCTCAGTCTCTTTCTCTGACATACACATATTCACTCACACACTGAATAAACTGTTTGAAGAGAGCAGACTGTGTAGTCCTGCCAGTGCGTCCAAATATACCTCAGAGTGTAACGCTGTGTACTGCCAAAGATGGGCTCTTTTGTTGCGTGACTACGATGTAAATTACGTAAAAACACTGGGGTCACTGTGTACGCCTGTCCAAATTTGGACTAACCTGCCAGCACTCTAACCTAATTAAAAACACGCACATACTCACTGAGTCACCAGTGGATGTGGGAGGGAAGAGATATATCTAAGGTATTTCTATGGCACTCACATTTGCTGTATTCTCATCAAACCCTATGAATGTTTGATATAAAAAACATGCATGGCTCAGCACTTTCACAAAAAAATTAACAATGCAAAAACTCCCATTTCACAAAATGCTTCTCCTTCTCTTTCTTCTTCTGCCATGGAGGTCTATGGCAGCCCATAGAACTTCTTGCGGGAAAGTTCTGAAATTTGGCACACAGACAGAGGACAGTCTGATCTGTTACCATATCAAATTTGGAGTCTCTAACTTAAACCCTCTAGCGCCACCAACTGTCCAAATTTGAGCTGATGTTTATGCTAATATCTTATGAACCATAGTCATTTTCATGGATGTGAACATGCCGTTTTTCGCTAGCTTTGGAGCTTGACAGACCGTCTGTATGGAAAAGAGTTGCATGAAAATTCAGCTCAACTTCTCCTTTGGTGATTTACAGAAGAAAAGTCATACAGGTTTGGAACAACATGAGGGTTCCTTTATTTTTACTATATGTGACCCTTGACCACAAAACAAGTCATAAGGATTTTTAAATGTAAACATCATCTGAAAGCTGAATAAATAAGCTTTGATGTATGGTTTATGATAGGACAATATTTGGCCAAGATACAACTATTTGAAAATCTGGAATCTGAGGGTGCAAAAAAATTTAAATATTAAGAAAATCGCCTTTAAAGTTGCCCAGAAGTCCTTAGCAGTGCATATCCACGCACAAAATATATATTTTTTATTATATTTACGGTAGGAAATTCAAAAGAAATCTTCATGGAACATGATCTTTACTTAATATCCTAATGATTTTTGGCATAAAAGAAAAATCGATAATTTTGACCACACAGTGTATTGTTGGCTACTGCTACAAATATACCCGTGCGACTGGTTTTGTGGTCCAGGGTCACATATATGATTTTTTTTCTTGTGAACTAGTATTTTAAGCTGGTTGTTAAATACAAATCTATCCCCATACACTGTACTCTGAAGTGATGACAAAAGCTTTTGTTAACAGCTTTGCAAGCTAGACAGAATATAGCAGGAGACATTGACATGCATGCATATGTTGAACAGAAAGTGGGATTTATTGCTGTCAGTCAGATGTTGTCTTTTTGTATGAAAATCACAGATCCAATCAGATTCTACTCTATTCCAATTTTAGATTGCTTTGTTTCCAGACATCATATGGTAGCACTCAGCATGACAGCAACTTTCAATGGAGCATCACTGACTGCTTAGCCTTTCATTACCTCTCTCTCTCTCTCTCTCTCTCTCTCTCACACACACAAACTACTTGTTCAACCCCTTCCACCACACTTGCTCCATAAATTGCTACTCCATATGATTCTCACAGGGGAGCAAGAAGTGGTGCCCTGGGTCTTATGTAACAGCATTTCTTTAATGAGGTATTTTCCTCTCCTTTGTGCAAAGTGGGATGAGCTTCATTAGCTTTTTCTCATTTTGGTTTATAGGTGTATGTGAGTGTATGCCCACGTGCGTAGTCTCGTGTAGGCACACCTTTGACTAAATGGCAGATCTACAGTAACCACTTGTTGTTGTTGTTTTTGTATGTGTGTTTACATGCTATTTAGGAGCAGGGTTATGTGAAATGAATTATACCATAATAATAGGCCAGTGTGAAAAAAAAAAAAAATGCAAGTAATGGCAAGGCAGCATCTATAAATGTTGCACAGAAAACATTTATTTTAGTGTTGTATTTAGAAAACATTAAAACCACCTGACTAATATTTTGAAGGTCCCCCTCGTGTTGCCAAAACAGCTCTGATGCGCACACAAGGCCTCTGAATGTATCCTGTGGTATCTGGCACCAAGACCTGCAAGTTGCGAGGTGGAGCCTCCATCGATTTTGGTCCAACACATCCCATAGATTCTTAATTGGATTGAGATCTGAGGAATTTGGAGGCAAAGGCAACAACTCGTTGTCATGTTCCTCAAACTATTCCTGAACAAATTTTGCAGTTTGGAAGGGTGCATTATCCTGCTAAAAGAGAGCAATGGCATCAGGGAACACCATTGCCATGAAGGGGTATACGTTAGAGTTCTGCAATCCCACGGCAGAGTGCGGCGCGGGACAAGTTTTAAATTGATGAGTGCGGATGTAGGAGAGAAGATACTGATATGTGCACGGGAAGCAGGAAAAAGAAATAACTTGTGGGCTCCCGCAAAATACAATTATCTAATAATAACAGCATGCACAAGTCTGTAACTGGAGATCTCAAGCACTGTTTGTGCAGAAATTGGAAAAAATAGACTATAGACACCAGAAAGAGACAGAAACTAACGGGACTGAAAAATCAGCATAGACCTCTTCCAAAGGACTTTTTTGGGCAGGAACGGGACAAAACATGAAAGTTCTGGGCTGGAGCGGGATAAAATCTAACATTTTTGGTGGGAGCAGTAGATAATTTTGTGGGAGGAGGACTTGAAAATCCATCCTGCGCAGACCTCTAGTGTACATGGTCTGCAACAATCTTTAGGTTGGTGGTACATGTCAAAATAACATCCACATGAATGCCAGGACCCAAGGTTTCCCAGCAAGACATTGCCTAGAGCAACACACTGCTTCTGCCGGCCTGCCTTCTTTTCATTATGCATCCTAATGCCATCTTTTCCCCATGTAAATGACACATGTACCCCGCCATCCACCTGATCTAAAAGAAAATGTGATTCAGCAGACCAGGCGACCTTCTTCCATTGCTCCATGGTCCAGTTCTGACACTCACATGCCCATTCTAGGTGCTTTTGACGGTGGACCTGGCTATGCATGTGCAGCAAACTCATGCAACATTCATCAGACGGTCAGTAAATAGCCTGTAGTGCCACATGAAGCATGTGCATGCTAACATGTGACTCGTTTGAAACATGCATGTCCCTCATTTTTGATTCATGTTTCTGTAGCTTCACATGTTGAGATATGCAGTGCTTCATTTATTATTGAAAGACATGTGTTTTGTCTGCGCTGTCACGTGCACTTTTGAGTGCTTGTTAATATGTGTTAACTGGCGTTATCACAGACCACAGAGTAAACATATTGAAAATGATTGCTGTCTCACTCACACGGTTATCTGAAGTTTCTTCAAATCAATATTCTCTCACCGCATTGCAGCTCTGCTGTTGTGCTATAGTTAAACTCTAATGTATATTTCATGTACTTATTTCCCCTGCCTCGCTGATTGTGACGCTGAGTGGGTGGTGAATCTTTTTCTCAGAGTGCCATATTACTCACAGATAAACACACACTCAGCCTTCACTCACTGTACATATTGCATACAGCATTAAATATGATATTTAGTTACTCGTAAAGTAATGTGAGCTAATATGAGATGGCCAACGCATGAACACACCCCCACACAAAGTTACTCGCATGTCCACACACAAACACACACGCAGAAACACAGCTGTGGTTATGGTAGGAGGGTTCCTTATGTCTCCACTGTGAGGTTCCTATATTTAGAAAGGTCTGTAATTGATGCTCAGGGCTTCACAAACACTAAATAGTCACCAGGGGGGCATGGGGGTGGGGCTAAGGGCGCCATAGGGAGAAATGAAATGATGCATCTCTCTGATCCATTTTCAGAAAAATCCACCCTCCTAAAAAGAGGGTTGTAATCATCATCAAATGCTTTGTTAGTGCAAAGTGCAAAAAATAACCCGTAAAATGGTGAGTTCAACCTAAAATGGAAAATTGATCATAATTTACTCTCACGTTGTGCAAAACCTGATGCATTACATGTATCACGAATGGAGTATTTTGCTAAATGATGCATCACACAACAAATGAAAACCAATGGTGTTTGAGCACAGTTTCATCTCCACATTCTTGGTGTCGCAATACAATGATTTTGATTCAGTCCAGTGATTTCTGTAGATTATATTAGGGCTGGGAATCGATAAAGATGTCCTAATTTGATTAGATTCCGATTCACAAATTCTCAATTCGATTTGTTTCTCGATTCGATTCATTGAATTCAATGATTCAATTTCACTGCTCCCACCACAAAAAAAATATAATACATGAATAAAATAGGTATTGTTTTTGTTGTTTTTGACCCATTTATCCATGTATAGGTTGTTTGCACATGACGTCACTGCTGCTCGCGAAATGTGGCTGGAGGGAAGGGACTGATTTTTCTATATAGGAATCCTATCAAAAACTCAAAATTCGTATGTTTTGCGTCGTTTATGGTTGCTCAAATCGATCAAACCAAGAACCCACTAGGAGCTTTTATCGTTTACATAACTTATATCGTTTTTTAACTTTAAAAGTTGTCACCTTTTATAGCGTTTTGCGTCTGCTGATACTAAAATGAATATGGATACCTGCTTACACCTTATTTGTTTTTGACTTGGTTAAATATTCACATTCTTCATGGTATCGTTTGCAGGGAAGAGAAGATATTTTATCCCATTGAATGGTAATTTGATGTTTTCACTTCAGTTTTGTAGAATTCTGTTTACAATGTTGATCTGGTTACTGTGAAAAGCATCACGCTGCTGCTTCAGCCATCATATGGTAGAAAATGTCCAAATAAATAAATGTTTAACAAGCTGACAGAAGTCGATCCATTTCTTTGTTGGAAGGGTGTAACGTTAAACGTAAGTGTAGTTTTAATTTTGTCTTTTTAAATATTCACTTTCCCATATGACCACGGAGGAGAATCGGAGGGGCATTCAGCGGACAGACGCCCTTTTTTTTACAGTCTATACAGTATATTTATTTCAACAAATGACAACCAAAATCAAACCCATAGAAGCTCGTGAAACAGTTTTGAAGTGGCTGTGTGCAGGTTATACTCATTCACAAGTCGAGTAAGAGTCACTCGCAAATGTAATGTTAATTATTACACCAAAACTAAATACAAAACTTTCAAAAACACTCAGCAATGTGATTATTTTATTGAGTAATAGGGAGTGGGTTCAATCAGTGACATCAAATTTGCTATATGTCGTCGGCCGTCACCTCCTCAGCCTGCTTCCCTTAGTGTGTTTTTACATGTAGAAAAGGCGAAAATTGTATTACACCGTCCAGTTTTTTTCCCTGAACGATGATGTGAGCTCCTGTTGCAATTCTTGATTCAGCATAAATGACCTACAATGGCGACATTTTTCACAATCATGACAGAAAATCAAAATACTGCCCTAACTTCACTAGCAGAAAGGCAGGGCGATATAAACAAACCCAGACTAGAACTAAACGCGGTGTAACGGCAGCTTTACATCCTCTATATCTACCTCCTCGATGGCAATCAAGTCTGGAAAAGTCGCTCCTTTTCATAACGTAAGGATCACGTCCAACATATGTGGTGATTTTCTGTTTATACCTTTCTAAATCAGCACAGAAAGGACTTTTCTCCATCTCTTCCATTCTAATTTTCACAGAACCACGTGATTGCAAACAACCTATTGTAATAAAAAAAGGTTATGACACCAAAATTTTAGGTACCAGTGAAATTTAACAATTCTCGGTTCCAATTTCGATACCATAGCTTAAACTACCACCTAACTAATATACATTTCAAAGATTATTAAAGACAAGTAAACAGTCATTAACAAATAATTAAACTACAAGCAATAGCAAAAATAATTATAATAGAACAAAGATACAAATGAAATAATCAGTGCTTTTAAGGTTTTTCAGGTAGGTCTAACAGTAGTTTTCAGGTACAGAAATTGAATTAAGCAATCAAATGTAAAATAACACTGTATATAATAACTGTACAAATTAAATAAAGGTTAATCCTTATTAAAGTTACAAAAAAAAGTTAGTCAGTGAAGAGCAGTGAGTGATTTCTTTGTAGTTTGATTAACATTAAAACAGCAAACTTACTGCTTTAGACAGCAGCAAGAATATTAGGCTGTTGTCTCTTTATGAGCTGCACTGATCCAATTTAATGATACACATGCGTTGTCTTTCTCTACTGTTTCCATTCACTTAAGCCATAACGGACTATGGCTGCGTCCGAAATCGTGTACTCTCTTGAGTAGGTACTTATTTTGAATAAGTGACTACTGCTAAAAAAGTATGCTCTACATAGTATGAGTGTGTGTAGTATGAATGTAATCCGGACATACTACTCTCACCAAGTTGTCATTATCATGTGACCTACCTACCAGCGTCAGTTGTGTCGCTTCACTGCCATTCATAAATCCTCTCCTGTGGCTTCATGGGATGGTAAAGTGTCCATCGTATGCACACTTCAGAATCTCGCCGGAAGAAGTAGGTCATCCGGGTACTTTTTGCGTACTCTTTTATGAGTACTGTGAATTCAGACATACTAATTTTGTCACATACTGTTTTTCGCCTACTATATAGTAGGGAAGTATGCAATTTTGGATGCAGCCTGTGTTTACTAGGATGCACATAAATAGTTGGATACTTGTGTGAATTTGTTCATTTCACCGCAAGGACACATGAAAGAGAATTCATTTTATTATTTGCACTCTATCTGAGAAGTGTAGATTTCATTACACCAGTAGGCAGTGACCATGGACTCTTTGTGTATTATAAGTGAGTTATTTAATCATTCACTCAATAGATTTGTTCAAAAACAAAAGTCATTCATGAACCAAAACAAATCATATAAAAAAATGTTTTCGGTTTTCAGTAACATTGTTACTTATTTTTAAATTGTGCATGGTTAACAAACATTTTGCACATTATTAAATTGGGAATATTCTTGCAACACCGAAACACTACAAATTTGAATGGTTGGAACTCAAAATTGTCTGGGAATAATGACCAGTGACACGAGGGTGATTAAAATATGACAGATGAGCTGTCTCTTTAAGAGTGTAGACAAGATAGCTGATTATTGTGAAATTGCCCTACACCATCCAGTAGTGTGACGAGACATGTCGGTTCCAGTGTTGTGATTCTGGTTCTGTGGCTCTCAGGCTCCGAGTCACTTGAGATTTAGCCTGGCATCCTGTGCGGCCAGTTCTGAGCATGTGCCAAATTTTTGCTGATTGATTTTTTTTTTTTTTTTTTTGTCCTTAGCAGTAATAATTGTGTTGGGTTTAGGCCAAACGTAACCAGACAGACTCTTTAAGCGCTGTTCGGCACCAATCCTATTGAGACAGCTGCCTGAACAAGGCTACTTTCCCCTGCCTCTTTTTCGGTGCGATTTAAAGCTTTAGCACAGCACAGCGTTGCACGTTTTTTGTAATATATGCTGCTAGTCACCCATGCAGGGCGAGCCACTGCTTGTGTGGACTTTTAGTTTAATTATTTCTACTTTATTTCAGTTATTTATTACTTAACTAAAAGCATCGGATGGATTCCCTACTGTTTTCCAATTTCTTTCTCCCATTGCTCCTTGTCTTCAAAGATAACAGACAGGATTTTCTCTGTTGTTCCAAATGAGGGATGAATTTGACAGTCCATTTAATGGCTTACTTTCTGTCCTTTGCTTTAATTCAGTGCCAGGTAAATCAAGGGGGATCGTTTGTGCGTTCATCTCCACAATGCTGACGCATTCTGCCGGAGTGCATGAGTCAGCCTTCACTGCTCCTCTCCTCATCCTCAAGCTCAGTGCCAGACCTCAGTATAGCACTGCGCTGAGGTACCATTCATCCCAGTGGTGTGTATTTAGCGCTCTGATTGGCCGATGTCTATAAGCCAATGGTTTTAATTAGTAGATGTGGTTGGATGCGTCCAGACTGCAACAGCAGTGGCCCAGCATGTCCTGCAACCTGCTCCCTCATTACTGCGCTGCAGAAGGGAAGCATGTGGTCAGACTAAGCTCTAGATTTTAGGTTTTGTAGGGATTAGTACTGATAGATTTGTACTGATATGAAAAAATCTGGCTGATGTCGATAGGCTGATAATTATTTGCTAAAGATTACATTTAAAGTGTTATTCAATTATGTTTTTTAAAGATTAACTTTAAGTGAGCATTAGATAAAAAAAAACTGAGATAATTAGCATAAAACAGTTACCTCGATGAACAGCTAAACAGATTTTTTTTTAAATATCTAATATCATCCAGTAACCAATATTCTACCAATATATTTTGTATGCCTAATGTTTTGTGATTTTTTAAAAGATGCAATAAGTACATGGGGTTACACTTTATTTTAAAGGGATAGTTCATCCAAAAATGAAAATTTATATTAATTTACTCACCCTCAGGCCATCCAAGATGTAGGTGGCTTTTTTCTTAAGTTGAACAGTAAAGATTTTCAGCTGAAACCGTGGTCCTTGGTGATTTGTATAATGTAAGTCAATGGCTACAGTCACTTTGAAGGTCATAAAACATATATAGGCAAAGCAAAATTAATACCCGTGGCTCCTGACGATTATGAAGCGAAACGATCAGTCTGTGCAAGAAACTGAACATTATTTACAACATTATTACCTGTAATCCACAGCCTCGGCAAACAGTCCTGAGTGCGTTCACGACAGTCTGACAGTACTTACTTTTGCTTATCCTGGATGCAGCAACCTATATGAGTGATCTCAATCGGGAACATTGGCTTTTCACAAATTCTCACAAAGCTCCCACTCATATGTCATTATGCGATAGAAAGCTCGAACTGCAGAGCGAATTCCACGGCCAAGGTGGAGTTGCTGGATCGTGAGACCGAGGTGACGACAGAGGGAGTAAGGACAACGGGGAAGCAAGAGGGAAAGAGGAGCCCGGAGGAACTGAAGGGGTGGAGGGTCGAGGGTTCCGGAGACCCGGAAGTCTGTGGCGGAGGCAGAGCAATGACTGATGAGGGACGAAGGAGACCGGAGGAGTCCTATGGCTGTCCGACCATGGTGGAGCCAAGGGACTGCAGAGCCAGGGCGGAGCTGGCGGTGGAGTCGTGAGCCTTGAGGACCGAAGTAAAGCTGAGGTGACGAGCTGGTGATTGGGAATCCCGTCAAAGAGCCAAGGAGCTGGATGACACCAGTGGAGCCGGCGGATCCAGGGGACTGAATGGGACCAGGAAGTAGGGCGGCAGCATAGGAGGAGGTCTCCGGATTGGACTGAAGCATCTAGACAGCCAGACAGTACCGGTGGGGAAGGTGTCGAATTGAGGGTGGGAACTCGGGAGGGAAATGGATCCGTGGACCAAAGGTCAATAAGGCATCTCTGGGATGGACTGGGCAGCGCACCTCGACTTCGGGACGACCCAGGTGGCAGACTCTAGTGTGTGGTCTGTGGTAGGCTTGGGCTCCTTTTCTACCTTGCAGATGGTGATAGGAGAACCGCTATGCAGCAACACGTACCCCAGATACTCCACCAAAGTCCTCTGCTCACGGAGGGGGAGACGCAGTGCTGGTAAGTTCATTTCTTTTTCTCTTTTTAAGGTTGGTTATTCTGTAATGAGTTGGTGTGGTAAGCAACACGCACGAACAAGGAATACTACAGTCTTATTATAAACGCAGGAGATTGTTAGAACAACGCAGGAGAAAACAACACGTTTCGCATAGACAATAACCGACAGAGGACTGAACTGAACAGGGAGTATATGTGCAGGAGATAACAATGAACTAGATAAGACACAGCTGATAATTATAAGTAACCATATAAACAAACAGGGACATAATCAGAAACCAAGGAAATGGCTAAACAGAGAAAATTAAACAGAGCAGAGAAACAGGAACTAAGTTAAACAAAACAGAACATCAAAATAACCGTATCACCATAACCGTGACAAAAATAAATTTCTCAAAGGACAACAATCGTTGTGATTATAATTTTTGAGCAAATTAATTGGGATTATTAATTTAACCATTATGCAGCATGACAAAAATGTTTTTTTTTTTTTTTATTAAAACAGAAATATTGTTACATAAAATCAAGGTTCTTATCAGAGAAAAAATGCTTGTGGCAGATGTTTGTGCAGGTGCTAGAGTGGAATAGATATCACTTTCAGATAAAATAGCTTGAATTCCCTCTTCAGCTCTTAGTAAAAGCTCAGCTGTTCCAGTAGCAATCAAGCAGTTACTCTAATCAACACCATGTATCAAGTTTACTGGTCTGAAATTTATTTCTTGTATTATAAAATTTTGCATTACAATTCCCTTCGATGATTAAGAAATGACGAATTCTCCTCATATTTTTCACTTGGAGTGTATTTGAGGTAATAACATTGCTGCTTGTGCCATGAGACTTGAAGCCATCTGTCTGTTTCTGCTTGACTAGCTCAACACCCTCTCCTGTATGCCCCTGGAAAACATCTCTTAATGATGTAATCAAACTGACGATTAACCCACTTCCCTAAAGAGACTCTCATACACTCAGCCCTGTGGGGAAGTTATTCAGTTTAAAGTCTGTCTGTCTGTCTATCTATTTATCTATCAAATTGATAGTGTATATATATATATAATTCATGTCACTGTGATATCAGACTGATATTCTTGATCTCGGAGACATCAGTTGAAAGTTTCTATTAGTGAGTCGTCTCAGACCTCTGTAACATTCAAATTGAACTCTTGATCACATGCAAACTCATGCCGATACTTTCAAACTGGATGGATTTGCAATGAAAATTTCATAAGGATTGAACAGAGCTCCATTTTTGTACATTTCATGGAAAACCAAACTGTCATTTTAAGTTAACATTCTTCCACTCCACAAGAGTGAATCCAGACTTCCTGTGTTGAGCTTGAGACGTCATTGGTAGAGATTGTGTGTTTTGTATTCCGCTTGTGTTTTGTGCCCTTTTATAACACTAATGGTTTGCTTTTCCTGTAACTTCCTGTTTGTCTCTCTGTTTATTTCTAGAGTAGAGGAATGGCTATATGTGAAAGATTATGGGGCTGTTTTTGATGGATGTTTGTGATGCGGCATGGTATGAGTTTGTGTGCTGGTGAGGTCTAGCAGCATCTCTCACTGTGATTAATCAGACATGTCACGAATTCCATCAGTACAAGCACTTTCTTCCAGCTCACGGTTGCCAGCAAAAACCAGAAAACATAGACTTCTTTCTTTCTTTCTTTCTTTCTTTCTCTTATTCTGTTCTAAAACTTAGTTCCTATGGAGGAAGCATTGTAAGGTTTTTCCTAAAGGTAGGCATCATAAAGAGAGAAATAGTTCACTCAATAATAAAAGATTGTCATAATTTAGCCATCCTCATTTTATTGATTTTATTATACCTGTATTACTTTCTGTTTTCCATGGAACACAAAAGGAGGAATTTGAATAAGTTGTTTACTCTACGCCTGGGGTCTCCATCCCTGCTTCTCGAGGGCTACCATCCTGCGAAGTTTAGCTCCAACCCCAATCAAACACACCTGAACCAGCTAATCAATGTGTTCATGGTTTAACAGGTAAGTGTGTTGGAGCACGATTGGAATTGAATAGCCCTCCAGGAGCAGGGTTCAATGCAATAGCAATGCACTGTACACTAAAGTCTTCAAAGAACATGCAAAAGCAATATTCCAAATATTAAACCCTCTGGGGTCTAAGGATTTTTGGGGCCCTGGAGAAGTTTTGACATGCCCTGACATTTGTGCTTTTTTCAGTTGTTAATAAACATATAAATGGCACAAGTGTCATTACACTGTATTCAGCACAAACTAGGCTACCATAATATGTGAGGAACATGTATGTACATGTTTGTATTTTTGAAGGAATAATGTTTATGCGTGGTTATTGAAAAAACAAAAAACTTAAGTCACTGAAATAAGGCCAAAAAAAGTATATTAAATCTGTGTTCATAAGACTTCTGGGTATTGGAGGTTGTAGACTAGAGTTTTTGCTTCAGAATTATGTAAAAATTATGCTGCCTACTCCTTCATATAAAACAATATATTGATTTAGTTTTTGTAAGACACTTTTTGTCAAGCGAAACAGTATGCATGGAGGCGTGAATGATCGTGAATAATGGATCATTCTCACCTGAGAAGACAAAAGAATTGAATAGTAATGAGCTGAAATGACTTGCATATTAATGAGCTCTTTCAGTCAGGTAGGCTGTGAAAAAAACCCTCTGTAATCATGTCTCAGCTCAATTTAAAATAATGGTATTCTATTATATTCTTTAAAATATAATGTATTTCTGTGATGCAAAGTGTCTGAACAATTATGTTACCTCTATGGCATTTCATATAGGCTTTTAGCTTAAAAGCATGCACATTTGGAGAAATATTGATGATTCTTATATGTTTATGTCAAATTTCTATACAGAGGAGTAATATTTATTCTATATTTATTCTCATCACTATGAGTGCTGGATACTGTGTTTTCAATTCATACTTGCAGCCGGAGGGCGCTCTGTACACCTTTAGTCCACAAATTATTCTAAAGAAGAAGAGGACATTTCAGGAATGGTGTTTTTAATTCATACTTGCAGCCGGAGGGCGCTCTGTACACCTTTAGTCCACAAATCCATATAAAGAAGAAGAGAACCAGGAACTAACTGTATGTCTTCTAGAGCTCACCATGGCTTTAACTTCCAGATAAACACTTTTCAAGACAATAAATACACGATTGATACAGCATGTATTGACTGAATTTGCGTCTGAATAGCGCTCCCTCCGTGGGCGTGGCCGCATTAGTGGATAATGAGCTGAATCACGGACTTCTGACATGGCTCTCTTCTCATACAGATTACATAAACACAGAAGGTTTGTTTTCGATTTGACTTACACGATTTAAAAGCTGACATCTCAACGTTTCTTTTGACATAAGTGTAATTGTTTTGTCATTAGAATTCACTAAGTTACAGTTCATTTTCTGAGAACTATCAGATTGGAGTTCGTTCAGAGGGAGACGAGAGATCACGCATCATGTTAGTTTTCTTTATTTTACAAAAAGCACAACATTTTGTTTTTACTCTGAGTGTACACAAATAAAAGAAGATATTCCACAGATTAAAATGGTGTATAACTCTTAATTATATGTGCAACATTGATGGAGTATTTTGAGTCTCTTTCACACTGGTAAGAAAAAAACCGCGATGGTATCGCCGGCGTGACCGTCAGACCTCAGAGTGCCATACAACAGAGTTGTGTGACAAATAGAATAAATTTAAGATGTTATTCAATGATAGTAAGCGGTTCATCATTGCGATCAGTTCATTGAATGAACTTGAGAATCGGATCAGTCTGGTTTGTGAATCATTCAGACCAGTTTTGTGAACTTATGTTCAGCCAATTGACCCTTCACCCGGGAGTTTGATTGACAAGCGATCTAACCAGTCATAACACCGAATCCGCCATTTTGTCCGACAAAGCAGTCAGGAGTTAGAAGATTAACCTCGGTGGACTTAAACTTGAAAAATGGTGTGTACTGACATCTTTTCGCGTTTGAAACAACATTCCTTCTCATGTTCATTCATGTTTATTTGATGCTATTAATTAACTAGTAGGAAGAGATGATCGGTTCACGAGCCGCTTAAGCTGAGGCGCTACAGCGATCTGCCACGACCATGGTCACGACACATTAAAGAGCCACAAAATGGTTTTTATTGTTCGAATTTCTTAATAAATTATACAATTTCAAAGCTGGGACTTTGTTTAATATCAAGTAACCTGCTCTGTCTTGTCTGTCGACGTGTTGTCAGTGTCCTCTTTGCTCCGCGATGTATTTTTCACTCTGTGTGGCGTGACAGCACCACGGCTTGTCGGACAAAGCAACAGTAACTAAGGGGGGCGGGTCTTTGCGAAGGGTCAATTCTTTGAAAAAATTCTCAAAGGAACAGTTCATTCACCAATAAGACATTACTATTTATTGACATTGAACGACTCGAGGGTGAGTAAATAATCATCTTGTTTTAGTCAAATTCTTGGGCAGCATTCCATGTTATCTCACAGAGAAGGCAATCCCATAATGCTTTTGCTGTTTTTTAATCATCTAAAACATGCTGTGACTTGTATTCCAAAGCAAATTATATAATGCGATTAATGTCAAGCATGCAAAACATGCACAAACTGCGCACATTTTAGTTTGTGCTGTACAAGACATGCCTGAGTTTATTTGTATGGTGCCTTTTTCCACGTGTCAGTAGTTAAAATTGTTTAGGCTTGGCATTTATTATAAATAAATGTTGTTCATAATGAACGCCACTATAATTGTTTTTATTTTAAACCTATATTTTTTTTATTCCTTTTCTGTTCTGAAACTGAATACAGTTGAATGATTTGTTGTGGAGTGAGGGGAACTAAAATACATGATTATAGATTTATAATGTTTGTACAGATTTAATTTTATGTAACGGTATTTCACATTTCTGAATTTAATAATAAAATTTGTATTATACACCGGTATGACTCATCTGTGTATTTTTTTTCTCTCAATGCAATTTTAATCCGGTGCAATTCATTTTCCAGGAAATATGGTACATGAAAAAATAAATCCAAGATGGCGAGACAAAAAAAAAAAAATAGACTTAATAATAATGCAAAGAGTAGTGAAAAGTATTGCTTAAAGTTGTTTACAGTAAATGGATTATTCCACACAACATTTTCTTTGTGCTATTTATTTTTAAGTTTATCAGTGTCATATTGTTAGCTTACCGACATGCTAATGTCAAACTCTTTTGAAATCAGTTGCAAATGTTTCACTGTTTCAATGTTCCATGACATTTAATATGCTGCCTATGTAGACTGTAGACGGACAAGGAGCATCTCTCTCTGTCTCAGTCTCACACACACTGTTCTCGCACTACTTTGTAAATGTTTCTGATTTGTGTTTGCATAATCACTCAGGTGTGTTCTCTGGGGTGCCTGTGTGTGCACACGTTTCTGGGTTTGTTTTCACGCACTCAGCCTCTAGCTGCTGTTGTTTATCATCAATCTGTCACCTCAGGTTAATGCCTCTGTTTAGTGCTTGACAAATGCTGCAAACTATATTGTGTGTGTACTGTATGCGTTTGACTGTGTTTATATCTAACTGAGGATCTCAGACTCATCGCCTCAGTATTCACAGCACAGCTTGTGTTTAGTACTATCAGTATGATGTGAGAGGTCTGTCATGGTCTGGTGCTGCTGTATATGCGAGGGAATCATGTTAAGAGTGTCAGCTCTGCACGTAAACAACACTCTCTAATGAGGAACTAATCATCAGTAAATATTTTCACTACCACACATAGTCTCTGGCTCTCCGCAAACGGACTTGTGTCCAGAGATGACTTGTCTGTTTTCAGTGATTTGATAAGCTTCTGTAGTTAGACATGTGAGATGTGCCAATAACTGATGGTCAATATTAAAATTCACTGTTTTGACTACACTTCTGGAAAATGGCTGAAAACTAAGCTTTTAATTGTCTTAACCACAAATTATTGGTCAGGAAATTAGATTTAAGCAAAATTTAAGCAAATGCACTACTTAAAAAGCCATTGCTGTCTCAGAAGAACATCAAAGACAGAATGACGTTTTTGGCAGAATGTGGGAAGTTGTGTGTGAAGTGATGAATCACAATGAAACATGAGTTGCATGGTGATGCTCCAGAGCGGTGTCTTTGAAAATCTGGTCAGAAATATAATAATAAATGCATCTCTACCACAGTGAAGCAAAGAGGAAGAGTATCATTGTGTGGGGAGCCTTTTTAGCTGGTGGTATTGATGAGCTGCTTTACTGCGAAAAGTCATTTAATTCTTCGACGTACAGGAGAATATTGCAGAATGGCTTGCTTCCCACAATTGAAAAGTTATCTAAAGAGGAATGATCAGATGTTATTTTTCAACAAGACAATGCTCCTGCCTAAATTGCAAGACAACCAAGAAGTGGCTTGAGAACAAGTCCATCAGGCTTGTTTTGGCCTTGGTCAGAGTTCAGATTTGAACCCTATAGTGAATATTTGGTCTCACATTAAACTCAAACGAACTGGGAGACATTTTTCAACTACTCATGAACTGTTTAAAGCCATTAACATTGAGTAGAACAACACTGACTCTTCTTCTTGTGAAAAGCTGTCTGCAAGTTGGGGAAAGTAACTTTATCTATACAGTATTTGTGTAACGGATTGGAGCAGGACAACGGAGTTGGAGATCAACATGCAGGCTTTATTTACAGGAGAGCGTAGTCGTACAGGCAGTAGGTCAAACACCAGCAAACAGTAACAAGAAGGCAAGGCAAAAGAGTAATCCAAACACAGGCAATGGTCAAGGCAGGCAGCAAACGATCAACAAACAAGGAAACAGTCCAGGGACAAAACCAAGCGGCAACCTCCCCCAGTTTCTCGTGAAGCCAATACGGAAGTGACTGAAACTGCGATTCATCGACTGACCGCTAGGGACAGGCTGCAGAAGAGAGCAGAATCTCATTGACCGCCATGTTAAAACGGCCAGGTTTACAGCAGAAAAAAACATGTTTACAGTCTGGTTCAAATTGTGGTTTTGTTCTATATAGCTAATTTTGCCCTTCATGACAACTCTGAGGGGGGTGAATTTTTTTATAACTCATCCGTTTAAATTAAACTAAGCCTTAAAGTTCTGCATAATTAAGGGCGTGGTCAATTGAGTGACAGGTATGCCGCTGCTGTCTGTGAGCCGTCATGTTACCTCAGCTAATTCCAGCCGCTGAATTTGCATCTCAGCTGTATTTGTGCTTTTTTCTCCCTTTTTTTTTTACAATTATAAAATATGGCTTGCTGCATTAATAGTCGAGACTGATGTGTGCCTGTGTAGATGTGCTCGCATGCGGAAGATAAACACACGTTGTTGGATCGTGGCATTGGCTAAAAGTTTTATTCCTGAGATTTACTACAATGACAATATCAGGAGGATATAAAACTCTGACAGCACTGCTTGGATATTATAACTAAAACTGCTGCACTATTTTGAAAAATTAAACTTTGGACACGTGCTCATTTGTTTGTTAGATACGATCACACACAGTTTTACAACATAAACGCTGCTCAGATTGCATTATTTCTTGAAGAACGATGATGGAGAGCAGATCATTCAGAAGAAATGTGATGCAAACAATGGATAATATATCAATATTTCATGGATTTAACACTTTCGTGGACAAAAAGTACTGTTTTTTGTTTTGCAATGGACATTTTACCCAAGTGCCACGGATTGGATTCATCTCGTGATCTCTATTTCATTACAAAGGTATGAAGTTCCGTTTGATTTTTTTTTTTGTTATTTGCACACCCCACACAAATTAATTACTGGTGTTGGAGCATCTATATCTTGTAAAATAAATAAAAACACCGTAGATTGACAGTAAACCTTTAGAACTTTCTAATGATATAGCTTGTTATCTTTATTAATATTTTAGATAGTAAGATAGATAGCTCCTGCTAACATGGTCATCGTGGTTTCAGCAACCAGTCATATGGGTTACTACTACGTCCCGCCTCTTTGCCCATTTTCAGTTATCCAGGAGTGACGTGCGGTCACGTGCTGCTAAGATGGCAGCGGCCTCATTTTCGCTTCAAAACTGCTGTTCAGAACTCTATGGGTGACGTCACGGAAACTACGTCCATATTTTTTTACAGTCTATGGTCAAAACAGAGGCTAGGCAAGACAAGGCAGGACAGGACAAGGAACAAACAGAATGCAAACCAATGGCTAGACAAGGCAAAAACAATACTCAGAAATGCGTGTGTGTGTGTGTGTGTATGAGTGCAGCTTATAAAGGGTCACTGATGGGAAACAGGTGTGAGTGCATGATGGGTGAGTGCAAGGTGGGGAATTGTGGGAAATGGAGTCATATTATGAAAATAGAGCGTGGACCCAGGGCATATGTAGCAATTTGTGCAATTCTTGTTAATTTAATGACCAGTGATTTATGGTTAAAACCATTTAAGGTTAAGACCATTAAAAGACCACTAAATATTTTGCCATTTTTGGCTTGGCCCATTTTCTTTGCCCAGGAGTGTACATAAATAAAAAATTACTAAAATCGATTGTTAAATGCTACATTTAATGAACAATTCACTACAAGTGAATAAAGTATCTCATCTCATATACATTATGATGTATATTATGAAAAATGGATATTCATTTTGAGATTTGCTTTTAACAGTATTAAACCATTGTTGATTTAAAGAATTTCAATTAGAATTTTAATATCAGTACATCTCTAGAGATTTGTGATGTCAGCACACAAAGTCATTTTTAAAAGTTATTACAAAGTCTACCATGACAAACTTTTTTTTTTTTAATTGGAACAATTAAATATGCTTTAAGAATGTAAATAGAATCAATTTTGTGCTTTCCACTTTTTTTTTTTTTTTTTTTTTTTTTTTTTTTTNTTTTTTTTTTTTTTTTTTTCTTTTTTTTTCTATTTGGGAGTTTCACTCAATTGCATATAATTATTCAATCCCATTACTGATTGGTTCAAACCCTCAGCATTATTCTCATTTGGTATGTCCTGAATGTGAATGAAGTAGTTTCTTTCCTATTGTTCATAGACATGTACTGTAGAGAGTTGGAGGTTAATTATTTTGTTATTTTTAATGGTAAGTTCACCTGAGATGCATTTTTTTCATCTCTCCCTGTCACTGCAGTGATAGAGAATTCCTCATGTTTATATAGTCCTCTGAATTTTTTTTTTTCCTCTTCAGAACAACAGCTCATCACACACAATGTAATGTTGACTTGAACAGCCTCTTGTGTCTAATGGTAGCTTGTTATCATTTGATTATTCTTTTGTATTGTGGCCACAATCTTTGTGTGTGTGTGTGTGTGGCTATGGTGAGGAAAGGTCAATGTGAAATAGCACACTGCCACTTCAACGGCTCATTTTAATCATTGGCCTGTAGAGGAAAAGATCATTAGAGAAAAGAGAGGTGGAGAATCTGTCATTATGAACTTGTTTTGCTGTATGTTTTTTGTTTGTGCTATGAATACTAAAGACAGTCTCTGAAAGAGCGCTGATGATAGAGTGTTTAGAAGAGAGAGTATAAAGAGAGTGACAGAGACAGCCATGGTTGAAACAGAGAAATGTACCAAAAGCTTAGACCAAATAAGGAGGAATAAAGGGACAAACCTGTTGTGAAAGGTAGCACTTTTTTTTTTTCTCTGTCTGCAACACAAAAGGAGATGTTAAGCAGACTGTCCATGCTGCTCTTTATATTATAATGAATGTGAAAGGGGCTGTAAGGCTCTAAAAATCATAAAACCAGTCAATGCAACTTGTGACTTGAGGTGTTTTGAAGTGACACAATAGCTTTATGTGAGGAGAAGACTGAAATTTAATTCATTCACTGATAATCTAAACCTCTATCATAGCTATAAATTCTCATTAACATTCATATATTCAAATATGGCATGTCAAGACATCATACCAGGATTAACGTCATATTCATCATTTGGATCTTGTGTACCTCATTACTCACCATAATATGACAAATTTTAATATGCACAAATGAGATTTGAGAGCTGCGTCAAAGATATCAGTAAATAATGACTTAAAATAGTCTGTTCCTCGTGTACAAAGCTTCATAAGACTTAGAATGTAGTGTACAATTTGTCCAACATGGACTACTTTTATAGTACACTTATCATGCTTTTTTTTCTGCTTTTAATAGTAAATCTGGTCACCATTTACTTTAATTGTATGGAACCTTCTACGGAAGAAAGAAAATCAAATGCATAAAAAAAATGGGTTTGGAACGACAAGCAAAGCAAATAAATGATCACAATTTTTTATTTTTGGATGAACTTTTCCTATAAACTGATGGAGACATGGACAATAACAGGGCTGTGAGGGATGGATTTCAGTCTGTTCAATGGGCCTCATTCATGAAAAAGGCAGAATTAATGTTTGTTTAAATCAATTGGAAAATCCATTCATAAATTAGTTCATCTATACAATAAATATGTAACATGGTATTAAAATTAGACATGACATATGACCCTAAAACAGTACGATATAATGAACAATCTGTACCTGTCAGCCTCATTTTTGTTCACATTCAATTAAATATGTCACGCAAGTATATTACATATAAAATGGAGGAGCAAATTTGAGATAAAGTTTAGACCTGCTGGTGTCCTTTTAAAGGTTATATTTACAATAGCAGACCTGCTTTCTATAAAGAGATGTAAAAAAAAAAAAAAAAACCCAGCAAAGTCACTCTTGCGATCAATGCTAGAGGAAGTTCCTGTTTGAAATATCATCCCGTTATCAGTTCTTTCTTGGAAATGGTTTGAATATTATGGGATATTTGAGGGGCTCTGTCCAAAACATTTGCTATTGAAAAGGTCCCGTCATTTCTGTTCTCTGAGTACCAAAAAGGGCTGTTTGTCTTTCAGTTTGTCATCCATCTATGGTGCCTGATGGAAACAGTGTTTTCCAGCATGTGTAAGCTGTTTCCACCTCTTTCTTTCAAGAGCACTGAGTTGATCGAGGGGCACAAACAGAGCTGAATAACAGTGTCATTTATAAGTACAAACACTTTCTCTTCCTGGTTTGGATGATCTCTTTCCCTTAAAAGCTGTGCAGGCTTCCTAAAATTTCATCCTTCAGTGAATTATTGACATTTTCTCTCCTCCTCCCTCAGGCTCTGTAGAGAATACATCCTGCTGTTATCAGTTCCATATTCTGAGAGCCTCCAGTGATTTTGAATATTGATTGTGCTTTTGTGAAAGACAGAAGTAAATGGCCTTTAAATGGCATGATGGGCGACGATGCCTGTGTTATCAGCAGACAGGGCTCTTGTTGGGGCGACTGGAGTCTTCAAGCTCACTTATTAAAACACTGCGCCTATCTCCTGCCACACTTCCCCTAAATCTCTTTGTAAATATCAGTCACTCAACTCTCCTGTCACATTGAACATGCAGCGCTGCTTTTGGAGATCAATCAGTTTTGGCTTTTTGACAGTAATCCTACTTCAAGATACTTCAAATTCCCATCTAAAGCACCATTCAGACAGGATTGATTTTTGTAAAACGATGCTTTAACGCTATTAGGATTGGATATGTTTTGTAAACCAGGGATTTTTAAACTTTTTGATTGCCAAGGAATGACAAATGTGTGGATCCCCTTGTCAAGGACCCACTTACTAAATGCATCCAATGTGCAGCCATATATTCAGCTCAAAAAATTAAAGGAACACTTTTTAATCAGAGAATAGCATCAAGTCAGTTAAACTCCTGGGATATTGATCTGGTCAGTTAAGTAGCAGAGGGTGTTTCAGTTTCAGCTGCTTTGGTGTTAATGAAATTAACAACAGGTGCACTAGATGGGCAACAATGAGACGACCCCAAAACACGAATGATTTTACAGTTGTAGGCCACTGACATTTTTTCCCCTAATCATCTTTTTTGACTGTTTTTTACTAGTTTTGCATTTGGCTAGGGTCAGTGTCACTACTGGTAGCATGAGGCGATACCTGGACCGTACAGAGGTTGCACAGGCAGTCCAACTCCTCCAGGATGGCACATCAATACGTGCCATTGCCAGAAGGTTCGCTATGTTTCCCAGCACAGTCTCAAGAGCATGGAGGAGATTCGAGGAGACAGGCAGTTACTCTAGGTGAGCTGGACAGGGCCATAGAAGGTCCTTAATCCATCAGCAGGACCGGTGTCTGCTCCTTTGTGCAAGGAGGAACAGGATGAGCACTGCCAGAGCCCTACAAAATGACCTCCAGCAGGCCACTGGTGTGAATGTCTCTGACCAAACAATCAGAAACAGACTTCATGAGGGTGGCCTGAGGGCCCGACGTTCTCTAGTAGGCCCTGTGCTCACTGCCCTGCACCGTGGAGCTTGATTGGCATTTGCCATTGAACACCAGAATTGGCAGGTCCGCCACTGGCGCCCTGTGCTTTTCACCGATGAGAGCAGGTTCACCTTGAGCATGTGACAGATGTGAAAGGGTCTGGAGAAGCCATGGAGAATGTTATGCTGCCTGTAACATCATTCAGCATGACCGGTTTGATGGTGGGTCAGTGATGGTCTGGGGAGGCATATCCAAGTCAGACAATGGCCCCCTGACTGCCATTAGGTATCGGGATGAAATCTTTGGACACATTGTCAGATCCTACGCTGGTGCAGTGGGTCCTGGGTTCCTCCTGGTGCACGACAATGCCCAACCTCATGTGGCGAGAGTATGCAGGCAGCTCCTAGAGGATGAAGGAATTGATACCATTGAATGGCCCCCACGCTCGCCTGACCGAAATCCAATAGAACACCTCTGGGACATTATGTTTCAGTCCATCCGATGCCGCCAGATTGCACCTCAGACTGTCCAGGAGCTCAGTGATGCCCTGGCCCAGATCTGGGAGGAAATTCCCCAGGACACCATTCGTCGTCTTATTAGGATACAAGCACGTGGGGGCCATACAAACCATTTTGAGTTGCAGCAATGAGATTTCAGCAAAGTGGACTAGCCTGCTGCATCATTTTTTCACCTTGATTTTCGGGGTGTTTTTAAATTCAGTCCTCTGTAGGTTGATAATTTTTATTTCCATCAAATGATGTGGCATTCCTAACACATTACCCAGTCCATATCAGTATAGATATCCAGCATGATATTTTTCCCCATTGAGATCTGATGTGTTTTCAAAGTGTTCCTTTAATTGTTTTGAGCAGTTGTTGGAAATCTCAGAAGCAAAGACCAGGAGACTTGGTTGTATCTTCAATGGATTCTTTATTGAGAATGTGCTGTTTGTAGCTGCAGTCATCAAGTCTAACTAAGGCAGTGTACATTGTAGTTTATATAGAAAGGAACCCGCCCCATACACCAGAGTGTCGCAAGTCCTAATCCAGTCAGCATAACTATTCAAAGAATGGGACGGGTCTCCAAGAGCCATTAAAGACCAATTTGACTTACAATAAAGAGAACAGGAACTGGCAGAAACCTCTTGCTACAAACTTTGCTTAACAGAATTATTCATCTGATGTCATCATCTTTACCTTAAAATGCTAAATACAATGTACTTTACCTTAATTCATGTGATTTTATGTCAGGACGTAGGATAAGCAGATCTTAAACAGATTCTTAAATTTGTGTATACAGTGTATACAGTGCTTAGCGTAAATGAGTACACCCCCTTTGAAAAATAAAATTTTAAACAATATCTCAATGAACACAAAAACAATTTTTTCAAAATATTAACAAGACTAAATTTAATATAACATCTGTTCAACTTATAACATGAAAGTAAGGTTAATAGTATAACTTAGATTACAAATTTTTCAGTTTTACGCAAATTAGGGTGACGCAAAAATGAGTACACCCCACAACAAAAACTATTACATCTAGTACTTTGTGTGGCCTCCATGATTTCTAATGACAGCACCAAGTCTTCTAGGCATGGAATGAACAAGTTGGTGACATTTTGCAAAATCTATCTTTTTCCATTCTTCAAGAATGACCTCTTTTAGAGACTGGATGCTTGATGTAGAGTGATGCTCAACTTGTCTCTTCAGAATTCCCCATATAGGTGTTCGATTGGGTTCAGATCAGGAGACATACTTGGCCACTGAATCATTTTCACCCTGTTCTTCTTCAGAAATGTGTTTAGGATCATTGTCATGTTGGAAAAGTGCACGACGACCAAGGGCACGGAGTGATGGTAGCATCTTCTCTTTCAGTATAGAGCAGTACATCTGTGAATTCATGATGCCATCAATGAAATGCAGCTCCCCGACACCAGCAGCACTCATGCAGCCCCACATAAGGACACTGCCACCACCATGTTTCACTGTAGGCACCATGTATTTTTCTTTGTATTTCTCACCTTAGCGACGCCATACAGTTTTGAAGCCATCCGTTATCTTGGTCTCATCACTCCAGAGTATAGAGTCCCAGTAGTCTTCATCTTTGTCAGCATGGGTCCTGGCAAACTCTAGGTGGGCTTTTTTGTGCCTGGGCTTTAGGCGAGGCTTCTTTTGTGGAACGGCACCCATGCATGCCATTCCTCTGCAGTGTACGCCATATTGTGTCATGAGAAATAGTCACCCTAGTTTGGCTTTCTACTTCTTTAGATAACTGCAGTGAACTTGCATGCCGATTTTCTTCAACCCTTCTCATCAGAAGACGCTCCTGTCAAGGTGTTAACTTCCGTGGACGACCTGGATGTCTCTGTGAGATGGTTGCAGTTCCATCTTTTTTAAATTTTTGTACCACTTTTGCTACAGTATTCTGACTGATAAGTAAAGCTTTGCTGATCTTCTTGTAGCCTTCACCTTTCTGGTGTAAAGAAATTATTTTCTTTCTCAGGTCTTGTGACATGTGGTGCCATTGCTGACAGCATGAAATGGGAAGGGGTTTTTACACCCTTTTATAGTCAACTGTCTGTTGGACACCTGTGTAATGAGTAATTAAACTCACCTGTGGTTGAATTCTTGTTAAATTAGACATTTGTAGACTAAAATTTAGCTTTGCTCCAGAGACTTTCATTGGGGTGTACTCATTTTTGCATCACCTTAATTTGAGTAAACTGAAAATTTTGCTGTTATATTATTAACCTTACTATCATGTTATAAGTTAAACAGATGTTATATAAAACTTAGTCTTGTCAACATTTTGGAAATTGTTTTTGTGTTCATTGAGATATTGTCACGGAAGCATACACGGAGACGAGAGACAGATCCAAGTGCAGGTATCTTTATTGGGAAATCCAAATTCGTAGTCCACAAACAAGCATGGGTCAAAGGCCAGGTAATCAGTCCATCAAAAAAAAATAACAAAACACGGGAACAGGAAACAACACAGACCGGGAATGTGAACTGAAAACTCCAGGATGTGAACAGAAACAGACAGGGTATAAATAGACAGACACTGATAACATAATACATAACAGCTGGTTGTAATGATGTGATAAAGGGATAATGAGTCCGGCAGTGCGTTATGGGTAGTGTAGTCAATGGGTGAAAGAGTCCAGGATGGAGTGCCCTCAAGTGGCAGATAGGGCACTCACACTATTGATCGTGACAGATATTGTTTAAAATGTTACTTTTCAAAGGGGGTGTACTCATTTACACTGAGCACTGTATATGGCTGCACATTGGAAAAGTATAAAAAGTGTAGTTACGTTGCTGTAGTTATTCAGTGAAGGTCTAAATAAATGAAGAGAATTGTTGTAAAAAAATATATATTGCAATCATAAATGGTCTTATTTGGATGGAAAGGAGTGTAAAGGAGAATTTTGATATCTCAGGAGACTTCCAAGTTAGCCAAAAAGCAGTAGATAATTTGATCTGTTATTTTTACCAATGTATTTTTACCAAAGTGAAAACACAGACAGAATTTCATTCAGATTAAAATCACAAAGTATGTCTGCACTAGTTGCCTCCTCAGGGACAACTAGTCCTGTGCGAGTCTCTTTCTGTCACTCCTCTAGTCTGATGTCTCCCTGTTCTGGGTTCAGTGTCATGGTATATGTAATATTTGGAAGGGTGCTGTGATCTCAAATCTGAAGACGAAATGCAGGAATGATCATTTGCTTTGGCTTTAGGCAAGGCTTCTATTTTGGGATAAAGTTTAACCAGTTTATACAGCCAGAAAGAGAAGTGATGAGATGAAGACCATATTTCCTGCTTGCAGTCATGGAAATAGAGGAGGAAGACCAGCAGCAGGTGGTCCGGTTAATAAGGGTCTTTCTGTCATACGGGAAGGTTCAAAACAGCTGTGTGAATGTGTACAGGAGTGGATGAGCACGTTTGTGCATTTGATTTCAAAATTACAGTTGCCTTGTGAATTAATACATGATTTGTTTGTTCAGTTTTATGCTCTGGTTTGATGCAAGCTTATGCATGTGTGCTTTTTCTTGTCAGGCCACTACTTCCTAATTGTCTTCAGAGTACATGTTTGGTTGCTATGGGGTCTCCCTGGGCAACGAATGGAGATCAGAACACAGAGCTCTAATTAGAAGTGACTGTGTGTGATTGGGCAGTGCAGTCTGCAGGGGGTGACGAACTCAGCGAGGTTGCAGAGGGGAGAAGTAGATGAATTCGAGGTGGGTGGGTTGAGTTTAGATTGATTGGAGAAAAAAGCTTGTAGATGGAGGCTTGGGTGAAGGTGAATCACTCACTATATATCCTTGATTGCAAAGCACTGTGCTCCCAGACTACCATTCCCATAATCCTCTAATGACATTTATGTGTAGAACTGCCAGCATGTTCTGTATTGTCTGTACCACTGAAAGTTTGACTTTATATTCTTATTTGGGTGATTATATATATGGTCCGATCCAACAGACGAGCTACTGTATCTTAAATTGCTCAAGAAGTTAATGCTGTTTCTGGTAGAAAGGTGTCAGAATACACAGTGCATCGCAGTTTGTTGTGTATGGGGCTGCATAGCCACAGACCAGTCAGGATCCCCATGCTGACCCCTGTCCACTGCCGAAAGCACCAACAGTGGGCACATGAGCATCAGAACTGGACCTCGGAGCAATGGAAGAAGGTGGCCTGGTCTGATGAATCGTTTTCTTGTACATCACGTGGATGGCCGGGTGCGTGTGCGTCGCTTACCTGGGGAACACATGGCACCAGGATGCACTGTACTGCTGGGAAACCTTGGGTCCTGCCATCCATGTGGATGTTACTTTGACATGTACCACCTACCCTCCTGGTACACCCTTTCATGGAAACTGTATTCTCTGGTGGCTGTGGCCTTTTTCAGCAGGATAATGCGCCCTGCCACAAAGCAGGAATTTAGGCGAGGCCTAATTCTGTTTTATGAATTCTGAATGCTCATATTGTGTTTCTGAAATGTGTTTTCATCGTGGCACACTTTTCCTTAACTTTTCCTTTTCCTTTAAATAAGGAGTTATCCCTATAATGTCTACTTTATCACATTTGATACACAAATTTCAAAAGCCTCTAAATTATCAATGTGATCAAAACTTACTGAGAAACCTGTTGTACACAATTTACATGCCTTCTGTAATCTGATTGATAGTTCATATTATTTAGAAAGTAAAAGTCATTTAAGTATATAGTTAATTTCTACCTTCAGGTTGGAAATGTGCAATCTTTACTGATTTTCATAGGTAAGTAAACATAAGAATAACTTTTTTACATTTGTAAGTAGTATTTCAAAATGAACACTGGACAAAAGCTAAGTTTACCTGATTATTCATACATAATTTCTTTTACAAATGTTAAAATGTATCAAATGTGATACATCAGGCTTTTGGGGAAATTGTATTTGTACATCTCTCAATCATCATATGGCATTGCATTATATGTTTTGCCATCCCAAAAAACTACAGAGCTTTGATCATAAAACTAAGACAAATCATTGGGTGATATAGAATGACAACTGATATTTACAGTAGGCTATATGTATTTTATGAAAGTAGTCTGCTATACTGTTATAAAGATTGCATTGATTTATATCAAAGCATTTATATTTAATCTAAATTGCATATTTTTTGCTCAGTTTGGGATTTTTTTTAATTGAGGTGATTTTTTTTTATCCTCAATTATGAGCTCCATATTCTCACTATATAATACTATAAAGAGACATAAAAGTGTCAAATATGATACTCAAAAAAAAACAAACATGCATTTTATATTTTGTCTAAAGGTTCAATAAACTGTGCCATTTAAAAAAAAAACAGATTATTATTTTGTATGACAGTTTTTACAGTGTTAAGATGGATGGGATACATTTTAGCAAACCTGAAATCTGTTTATAAAAGCATTGAATATGGTCCAATGTGGTTAAATAATTTTCCATGCAGAACAAGTGACTGTTACGACGATACCCGGCTGAGTTCAGTTTGGCCGCGGATTGACCTAACAGCGTGAAACACAGCGTGACATTAAATCATATGCTAAGACAGTATTTTGCTTGTCACACTGTATGATAAATCAATCACAGCATAAATTGTATTTAAGCTATGTAACAATACACAACAATTGCAGTAGTTTAATAATGAATTATTCAGTTATCTGCATTATAATGACATGTATTATGATTATAATATACCAAATGGTTTCTGTACAAGACATGTTCCTTTAAAAATCTCCTAACAATATACAGCTACTCTAATAGCATTCAATATTTTTTTCAGCATTAGCAATATATTATAAAGATATCAGATACATGAAAAGAATAAGCGCTGATGTTGTCCTCAGTCCTTAGGGGAAAGAGGAGCTATTAAAAAGGACAGAACCATTTCCAAAGGCTTGTTTAATTTGGATGAAATATATGGCCAGGGATTTGCTGTGACAGAAAGTTGAAAAGTACTTAAAATACAAAAAGTTATAGTTTTTTTTTCTTCTTTCGAGTAGCCAGGAATATATGCAATACATGGATATCATTTTGATGTCTTGTTGTGTGAGACAGGTTGCTTAACTAGTGATTGGCATTCATTAATAAGTGAACACAGACATTTGGATTCCATCTGTTGTCTGACAACTGACATTGTGTCCTAACCAGACACAATGATATGTTTCTAGCAACAGGCAATTTGTCCTTTCGCACTGGGCTGAAACCACGCGCTGTCTGACATAAAGGCAGTCAGAAGATATTTGATGTTTAATGACAGTAATGAAGAGATTATGGAGATCTACTACAAAATATATGACATGCATTCAACAAAATGTCCTGCTGATTATTGTTTGTCACTGCCGTGTAAAACTAGGGGATGTCTGTCTGTGGAAATGCTTAATATATTACAAATTTTAATAGAAAACAGCCATGAAAAGTCCCTTTAAAAGAAAACTGGTCACACTTTATATTAGGTGTCTTTAACTACTATGTATTTACATAAAAAAAATGTACCATGTATGTATTGTGTAAATAGTAGTTAAAGACACCTAATATAAAGTGGGACCGGAACATTTGTGAGTACATTAGCTTCTTAAGCCATTAGATCCTTCTGCACTGTTCAGATATTTCTGTCCTGCTCTTTCTCTCAGTCTCTTTCATGCTTTACACAGTCTTGAACATGTCAGACCATATCAAATCAAACTGGAGAAATCATTTGTGGTCATCAGAGTGAATTCAGTGAAGATGGTGGTCATGATCTTTGAGTGTTGTTTTTCTCTGTCATTTACACACAAGCCTTGAAAAACCTCTTGCTTTCTCACTGTCTCCTCTCTTTCTGGATGGTGATGTAATAGGTGTGTAATTTTCCAATTGTCTCCTTTCACATTTTAAATTGACCGTTCACCCCAAAAATGATAATTTTCTTATTGTTTACTCATATTTGTGTTGTTCCAAACTCGTATTCTGTTATTATTTTTGGGTTGAAAACATTTTTTTCAGGAAATGTTTTGCAACACCTGCCATGCAGAGACAATTTGAAGTGACTTGTGGTTGTCAAGCTCTAAAAAAGGACAAAAAAATCCTTACCAAAAATAATTTTCACAGATAGAAAGCCGCAGAAAAGAAATAAAGTAGAATATGTGTCAGAGTGCTGGAAAGAACATTGCTTTCACTGTTGCTTTCCCTGGTGCTTTCCACCCCTGAGCATCATTAATCTCTGAGCAAAAATGTAAAAACTATATCTAATTGATAAAATTCTTTCTAAAAGAGAATATACTTAGGCAGTTAATGAGGTGACAAAACTACATTTCCCATCATTCTCTGTCGCAGCACAAAAATGATAAGCTGTATTCAAATCATGTTAAACTAATCATATTTGTGAGTACATGTGGATGACACCATAATGTCATGATTTTCTATTTTTCGATATTCTGAAGCTGGAGTAGATGGGATGTCAATTAAAGCCAGTGTTATTGTAGTATTATTTGTGTTTATTATGGTATTTATTAGATGTTTGCTTTTATTTTTTAGTTTTCAGTTTTATATATATATATATATATATNTCCGATCTTATTTTTTTTTTAAAGGTGCAATATGTAAGAATTGTGCAGTAAAATATCCAAAAACTACTAGGCCAGTGTTACATATTTTGTTCACTTGAATACTTATATCCCACAATATCCCAAATGTGTCCAACTATTTGTAAATCTTGAGAAAATTGCAATTTTAACCAAGACTCCGGGACGTGTGAGTCGCCGCCTGTCAATTGCGTCATATCCTCAGTTTCCTGTTTTATTTTGTAGAAACCATGGAAACACCAAAGACAAGGGAACAACTGTTTTGATATATTTATGCACAGAAAACTAATTATTGTTATATAGCTCAACACGTTTAGTCTTATTGTTTAAATCTAATTTTCTTGATTTTTTGCGAGTACCATGCTTTACCATGCCTCAGAGAAAAACACTATTTTGTGAAGTAACATAGCATAATCAGATGTAGCTTTATTTTTAGTAAAAGTAATATAGCTTTTTCTTCATCATACAGTATGTTTTAAAATTAATTGCATGTCATTTATCAACACAAGTCATCCAGCATTTAATATGATTCACGAGTTCACATATCCATATAATTAAATAGAGTAAGGTTATGCGTATTTGGCGTACTGTCCGGGGAGAGGGCTCCGAGCTCGGAATTTTGGCCCGAACCCAGAGTACTCCCCCCGGTGTGGTAAAAGTAGATAGAACTATAAGTGAGGAGATGGGGTGGAGGAGGGATGCTGATAAACTCTCAGATGAACAGAAGTCAGTCTGCAGAATTTATACCTTTTGACATTGGTTGAGTTGATTAACTGAATGCTCTCCACCTGTGCTAATTAGGTTAATTATCTGAACTTGCTCCTCCCGAATTTTGTTAATAAAACATCATTAATCTAAAATCGATATAGCTTACTGCAGTGTGCAACAAGTGTCTCACAGCAGCCACCGAGCGAACGCACAGAGTAACGTTATAAAATTTTTAACACACTCAAATGTATCTAATATGATAAACAGAGCTGTGTTACCTCATACTCATTTAAGCAGAAGCGGCGCCGGTGACTGTGTCATGATAAAAGTTCCGCTGTTCGCGGCGTGTGTTGCACAATCACTCCAGCGGCCTCGTTCAGCTCCCACAACACTCGGTCCTGCTCTGCTTCATACTACAGTAACGTTAATAATCACATCCATGAACATGATTTCTGCCCGAGTCCTATCCCGATTATTTTCCGCCGGCTGTGAGGTGGAGACCACATGTCCCAAGATTCCGCGCTCAAACTTGGCGTCATCAAGCTACGCCTTTGTTTTGCATAGGACTCTAGCGGACAGAAAATTTTAAGTTTTTCGTGTAATATGATTCGATTTTAGCTTTATTTTAATTTTTTGTTATTTATAGATTTAGTTAACAATAACAAAACTGATTAAAGCATTATGGTGGAAGTAAATATGTATTGCTTTTTACAGTATCATGAGATATAACTGTAATGAAGAATAGTGATAAAGTTAGCTTGAAAATGCTGTTCATTTATCCAGTTTTTAAGGAGACAGGGTTGTATGACCAAGCTACCTTCTCATCATTCTTTGTGACAACCAATTACACACCTAATGCACATACATTGCTCTTCATTATAATACAGTGGCACTAAAATAGCTTTTTCATTGGGGAGGGACAAAGAGAGAAAAATTCAGAATTTAATAGGAGCTTCCCCAAGGGGGTCCAGATTTGACTTCACACGGTCTAGTTAGGCCCTGCTGGTCTATGGTGGTAGATGGTAGATGACCCATAAACATCTTTTTTTTCATTAGCGTCCATTTAGAAATAAGCAGTATATTATATATAATTTAACTGTTTTTTACAGCATACATTTTTCAGGAGCATACGTTGTATATTGCTATTACAACAGATGTGTACTAGTGCCTTAATTTTTGGAGGGCATAATGACCAGGACTGCATGTGCTCTCTGCTGCCACCTAGTTTACTCCCCGGTATCTCTCTCTGTCTGTCTCATTTGTACCGCATTTATCTACAGTCACAGGTTGCTGTCCCAGAGTACTGCAGATGTCTGAGTCAGCAGCTGCTGCAGTCATGCTAAGAGAGAAATACAGCCATACAAAGACTGTATTTAACTAACATACATCCTCTCTCACAGTCTTAAGTGCTCCATATGGTGATCATTAATGCTGTTTCCTCCTGGGATGATCCTGATGTCTTGATGCATGTGTTTCTGTGGTGTAATAACCTGTATGCACACATCAGTCAGTACTCCTATGCCCTCTCTCACATGCTCACATCCCATTGACAGCTCAGTTAAATTATGACTACCCTCAATATCAGGATGCTTTTCTCTTCAACCGTTGAATGTACATCTCTCTCTCTCTCTTTCTCTCTCCATCTCCATTAGCTGTTGGCTGCGCTGCAACAGGGCTGTTCTCTTTGCTGATGCTGCATTTCTCTCCACATTCATATTCTAATTTCACTGCTGTGCTGCATTTTAGTGTTTCCCTTGAAAACTTCATGAAGGTCACTTTTAGATTAGAGTTAAGCCTAAACTAAACTAAACTAACAGATATGTTTCAAACGTATCAAGTAATATCAGAGTGATATTTTCTTTGTAATGTATTGCACTCATTGGATTAGTTACAGTTTTAGTTTGTTGTTTTCACACTAAAATCCATTCTTTTAGGCAAAGTTATAATTTTTTTTTAAATGTTATTATTATTTGTAATATTTTAGAACTGTGTTGAAACTGTGTTTAACAACTGGGTCCTGAAGCAAACCCAGCAGAAAACATATGATCTAAACAATTATTTTCCATTTTCCAAAGAAAGACTGCTTTCTCAAAACTATAAACAAGAGTTGCAAATTTTCTTTTTAAAACTCTAAACACAAATTAATCATTTTACTCCATTCTCATGTTGAAAGCACTAGCATTTAGAAACCATCACAATGTTATCACTACCTCAGTTAACAGACAATTCTCATTTTGTGAACATTAGTATGCAAACTAGTTCACACAGCAGTCAGAATGGGTTTGTAAAAATAGCTACAGATGAGTTCTTGGCTTCAGGTCCAAACAATGCAGAAAGTGCTCACATCGGAGGAAGAGTATAAGTATTGAATGAAGTCATTGCCATTCCATTAAGTGCCAACATGCCTTCTTCTAAAATGTAAATTAGGCTCTTGATCAGGTGCGTCAGTTGGGTATGGCAGCTGCCATACTTTGGCTGCCTGGTCAGGTCAATGCGAGTTTTTATTTTTATTGCAGGATTAACAGAGTTATATTACTACGTGTAACATATAATTTATATTTTTAAATAAAACAGTAAGTAAATTGAAGTGATCTGGTTCTTATATTTGTGTCATGTGAGTTGAACGGCACTGCCAAAGTGTCTATTTACAACATGATTTTGCAGGGATTTCTGTTGAAAATAATGACCAATCAGAGGTGTTTAAGTTACCGGTAGTGAGAATCCACTCAGTATCTCTCAAAACACTAATTGTTTATTTAGCGTGAGTTTATTAAGTTCTGCACACACACAAATCCCCTTATTATAACAAACAAAGCAGAGACACAATGTAAATAATTGTGCAGTTTTGACAGATTCATTGATTAAAATGGGAGTTTTCACACTCAGTGGCTTACACTGAACTGACAGACAGCTTCAGTGATCATAAAGGAAGTGCTCTTTACTTGCTGTCTAATTTCATTCGCAATTTGAAGAAAAGTTTTTTGTTTTCCATGAGACTTTGTGACTTTTCCTACATACGTCCGTCCAAAAAAATAGATTTTTAAATGTTATAATAGTGATTGCTGGTCACTATTCTACTGGCTATAGTGGTAATTTAAAGGGTTAGTTCACCCAAAAATGAAAATTATGTCATTTATTATTCACTCTCATGTCGTTCTACACCCGTAAGGGCTTCGTTCATCTTCGGAACACAAATAAAGATATTTTTGATGAAATCCGATGGCTCAGTGAGGCCTCTATTGCCAGCAATGTCACCAAACCTCTCAAGATCCAGAATGGTACTCAAAAAATATTTAAAACAGTTCATGGGAGTACAGTGGTTCTACCTTAATATTATAAAGCGACGAGAATACTTTTTGTGCGCCAATAAAACAAAATAATGACTTTTCAACAATATCTATCTTTTGTTTTGAATCAGTGGTTCGGAGCACCAAAGTCACGTGATTTCACCAATTTGGCAGTTTGATACGCGATCTGAACCACTGATTCGAAACAAAAGATTCGTAAAGCTTCGAAGCTTCATGAAGCAGTGTTTTGAAATCGCTGTTTGCTGCTGCGCTCCCCTGTGTGTATAATAAGCAGAATGTACGCGCGTTGTGCACCCCCATATCCGCTTGTTAAGTCGTGACGTAAGGAACGCCGTTTCTGGGTCCAAGCCTCGACTCGTTTCACTTGAGAATGCCACCTTGACGGTCGTTTATGAGCGCTATTTATTCCTATTGAACATTTAACATTTTAAAAAGTTAAACATTTAAAATACTTTCAGTGTACACAACAGTCTCCGTGCTCACAGTGTCACAAACATTAATATATTAATGATTTATAAAAGATGAGTCACTGTCTGGCCATCTGGGATTTTGGTATGGAGATAAAGGTTATGATTATACATTTTTGGTAGTATTACACCACATCGTGTGTGTATATTAGCACCGTTTGTTGTTTTCTTGTGGTGTGAGATAGAGCGTTTGGACCTGGAAGCAGTGACGCGCGACGTCAGACTTAACAAGCGAATAAGCGCATATATAATGCGGTCCTTAAATAACAAAACAAATATTGCGGCATTGACTGTAGACCAGGTTTCAGTTGGTCAATGGCGCAGTCTATTTCAGTTGTCTCAAAATAGGAAACCGCCAACAACGCGCCTGAACACACCTCGTTTTCAGACCAGCACGCCCATGGGTCAGTTATGTGAACACATTCATTTTTAATGTTCTATCCCCTTAGGGGAAGAGAACAAATGTGTACTGTGAGGTTTAGAGGTAGAATTTAAGTAAACCTTAAAATAGCTGGAGCTGAGGGAAAAAAAAGAGCACTTCTCTAGAGATTCTCCACTCTGGCACGGAGAGAACATTCCTAATTCATACTAGTGACTCACTTCCACTGCTCTGTCATTTCCTGATTTGTTTGTTATTAATTTGTTTAATAAGGAATGCTGGGGACTTGGAAACAGTTCAAATTGATTTCAGTCTCTCTCTCTTTCTCTCTGTCCCTCTCAGATGGCAAGGTTTATGCATTGGGCGGAATGGGAGCTGACACTACCCCTCAGGCCTCGGTGAGGCTGTATGAGCCGACAAAAGACCAATGGCTGCCCCTCACCTCCATGCCCACACCTCGCTATGGAGCCTTCTCCTTCCTGCGCAGTAACAAGATCTATGTTCTGGGTAAGCCCTCACAAAATAGTCTCATAAATCTGAATAATTCTGTTGTTTGTCAGAAACACACTCTTGGTTCCCTAGGAATAATAAGACAAGACCAAATAATAAAAAAGGGTAGGCAGACACAGTAGAGTCTAATGGTAAATCTTTTGTTTAGTGTGAAAGGGGAGCCGCAGTTCAAATCCCAAGCTAACATACTGTTTTTTAAAATGCCAGAAAAAATCAACTCCTTTTGACTGCTGATGAACATTAACATTTTGATCAACAGGAAGAAAACAGCATTTATTTGAAATAGAAATCTTTTGTAACATTATAAATGTTTTTACTGCCAATTTTGATCAATTGAATGCTTGTCAAATAAAAGTTACTGACCCCAAACCTCTGAATCGTAGTGTTATAAATATATAAACATACATTGCTCTCTTGGCAGAAGGTGTTGACTAGCCAATAATTATAATGTATCTTATTTTCCGTGTCAGACAGTGTCACAATATTCTCCAGGAGCAGCAGATGTGGTAACAACGCCTGGTAATTGTTCATGCCGTGCCAGGGCTGATAAGAAGTGTGGAGTGGAGTCATTTCTCAGTGGGGGAAAGTGAAATCTGCGCTGCAATATGCTGCACCTCAATATCTGGCGGTTTACAGCAGAGCTGATCACTTCTTACCTTAGTGTTGGAAATCACAAAGGAGCATTAAATGGAAAGCTACACTGCAGGTTCCCATGATACAATCAGTCTGTCCTTTAAAAGCCTTACAGCCCACAGCCTTAGGCAGCATGTTACTGCCACCAGTGGACTGTTTTGGGCTGAGTGAAAGAGACACAGGCCATAAGTGGCTATTTGCTACTCTGTATGTTAGTGTTTGTGTGTAAGAGTATGTATGTATGTGTATTTTATATATAAGCATGGTCTAAAATTAGCACTCGCCAAGCGGGAAGTAAAAATCAGTGTTGGCGAGTATATAAAAACAGTGTCAAACACCAGTTATGAATACTAACAATGCAGAATTGTGAGAACATTAATGTGAACGTCGCTCGGGACCGTTGACAGGCCAGTGCTGCATCTTCATTAAAGTTTAAGCCTTGCCAATTTAAATATTCAAGTGCAAGAACAAGCGAAAGGGAACTCAATTAGTTACTCACACGCTGTGTGGGAAGATTTCTGTGTGGAAACATCCAAAGCGCACTCCCAGAAATCCATGTTTCGAACAGCACGAATACAGAATTGAGCTCTCTTTCACGTCTTATTGGGCATGAACAGACATATTCAAACAAAATTGTCAAATATCCTTGTAAACATAGTTATGTAAGTGAATGTAAACAGTTGAGAAATAAAATGCATGTGTATCAGTATAATGGATCTGTGCGTTAGCTCTTAAATTGACAGCAGCCAAAAATATCTGAGTGAATTTTAATGCTCATTATCGAAGTGTATTCAATTAATTGTATGAATTATATTTTTATTTTTTATTATTATGGTTTATATAATTTGTTGAGCCGGACACAAAAATATATTATTTTGTGTCATGGACCCAAATAAGTGTCACGGGAAAGCACAGAAACAGGCAAGTAGATCCAAGTGCAGCTTTTTAATGAGGGTAATCCAAAACATAGTCGTCCAAGCAAAGATCAAAATCCATCAAACAGTCCATAACTAAAACAGGGAAACACAAACAGAACTCCGTGACCGTAAATTAAACCACCATGACAAGAACAGAACAAACACAGACTAAATAGACAGACACTGATTACAGAACTCAACACAGCTGGATATAATGACGGGATAATGAGTCCAGGAGTGGGTTATGGGAAATGCAGTCTGTAGTGTTGAGGCAAAGGTCCGGGGTGGAGTGCCCTCTGGTGGCTAGATAGGGCACTCCAACTGGTGATCATGACAGTACCCCCTCCCTACGGAGCGGATCCCAGACGCTCCAATAAGACACAATATAAAACAAAAACTCAGGAGGGAGGTGGACTGGAGGAGGACCAGGGGGAGGGATGGTGGGCCAGGACCAGAGTCCCCAACTGAAGGCCAGGGTGGAGCCGGAGGAACCGACCATGGAGGCTCTAGTGGGATCGGGGTTCTGGCTAGTTGCCAAGGCGGTGCTGGAGGAACTGACCAGGCGGGTGCCAGCAGGTCTGGAGTCCTGGCTGACTGCCAGGGCGGCGCTGGAGGAACAGACCAGGCGGGTTTCGACTGTTCAGACGGCCTGGGCGGCGGTGGCAGGGCTGGTGAAGGGTGCTCCGTGGCCGTATCAGGAAGAGCGGGCTTCTCCGGGACGGCGGCGGGCTGCTCTGGGCCATGGTCACCAGACCCTACGTGCCTTCTCCAAGCATGCAAAACTGTCAAGACATAAAAGACAAAGACAGTTTTCTTGGCCATGTCAGGACTCACTGGGGAGGCGTTTGACACGAAAACCTCTGGGGTGGCCTCCGGGCCAACAGCGGGCTCTGGAATAGCCTCCGGGTCTTGAGGGATGGAACCCCTTCTCCTCTTTCTCCTCCTCCTTCGTGAGTGAGGCGGTAACTCAGTAACCACCTCCACTGAGGACGCTGGAGCGGGCTCACTGGCTGGAGCGGGCTCACTGGCTGGAGCGGGCTCACTGGCTGGAGCGGGCTCACTGGCTGGAGCGGGCTCACTGGCAGGTGCTGGAGGTATCTGTACCATACCGTTCTTGCGGAGGTACAAGTAATTGCCGAAATTCCAGAAGTTAAGAGTCTTGACCAGGTCCATTTCCCACCACGGCAGAGGGTCATCTAAACACTTATTAAAAATGTCTTTGAGGACCACATCAGGGTGATTGAACCTCTCAGCCCGCGACCAGAACTTCTATGTAAACGCCCGCACCTCCATACCTCGCTGCCTCAGCGTCGACAGATCTTGGGGACAGCCTCGACTTCCCCGGGCGCTAGTGACTGGGCGATCTCTCCTGCTGCTGGACCTATTCATGATGGTGGTTTATGTCATGGGAAAGCACAGAAACAGGCAAGTAGATCCAAGTGCAGCTTTTTAATGAGGGTAATCCAAAACATAGTCGTCCAAGCAAAGATCAAAATCCATCAAACAGTCCATAACAAAAACAGGGAAACACAAACAGAACTCCGTGACCGTAAATTAAACCACCATGACAAGAACAGAACAAACACAGACTAAATAGACAGACACTGATTACAGAACTCAACACAGCTGGATACAATGATGGGATAATGAGTCCAGGAGTGGGTTATGGGAAATGCAGTCTGTAGTGGTGAGGCAAAGGTCCGGGGTGGAGTGCCCTCTGGTGGCTAGATAGGGCACTCCAACTGGTGATCATGACAATAAAGTAAATGTTTTATTATTATTATTATAAAAATGCCAAAGTTTTCTTTAAGTTTAGGGTTAATATTTAATCATTTTCCACTTAGATATATGTGTGCATGTGTGTGTGTGTGTGTGAGAGCCTGGTAAACCCTTCGTTATGGAGACAAAATGTCCACACAAAGATGGCAATATCAGAAATCCTTGAGGAAAACAGGTTATAAATCAGAATGATGTTTCTGTGATGGGTAGGTTTCGGGGTAGGGGATACAGTATAAAAAACATTTTGTCTATGGAATGTCCCCATAAAACATGAAAACCCAACATGTGTGGCGTGTGTGTCTGGGAATACACAAACTGATAAAAAGGCATTATACCTTTACTGTAATGTAATGTAGTTTGATGAGCATGTGGAATGGTTAGACTGTGTATGTGTAAGCTTGATATTTATTTGTGCTCATGGGTTTGATGAGCATGTGGAGCGGTCAGTATGGGGTCTTGTTTTGGCAGATTTGTCCTCTTTCTAACCTTTCTGCACTCTGAGACATTCTGTTCAGTTCAGACACAAAGATCAACTGCCCTGTCACTCTTTGAGAAGTCATTAAAACTCTGCCTCCTTATACACACACACACACACACACGCATACACACTAATGAGGACATTCCATAGATTTCTGTTTTTTTATTTGAAGTGTAGGCTGGTCATGGCAAGAGTGATGGGCAACATCATCATCTCATGCCAAAATATGATTGATCAGCCTGGTGAAGCAGACGCACCCTCATTACTGTTACACAACTGGACTTTCTTTCTCTCACTGCAAGTACAACTTCTGTGTTTTAACTTCTTATTTAGTCTTGTTCGGTTTCTTTTTACAGCTCACAATCTGAATAGAAATGTGGTTAATTCGGTAGAGATGTTCTGATATGCTGTTTAAGATTGCTTGAATGTAGATTAAGGAGAATATCTTCATGTGCGTCTCTTCCCCTAAAAATCACCACCCATTTGCCTCTGGGATAAATAAATGGATTTATAAATAACTTAATCTTGCTTTAATGGTTTTGGGCACATTTATTACCAATAGAGTAAAAACTAAAGTGACTTTTCTAAAGTAAAGTGTTCACTTAAACTATTTATGTTTATACAGATTTCCCTGGTAACTCTAAGCTCTCATTTTATGAATCCAACTCATTTACAACCCCTCAAAAACTTAACCTACTTTGAAATTATTAGAAATTGAGATATAATGTTTGAAGTAAGTGAAATGAGGAGAAATAAGGATATTTTCCCTCTGGACTCATGATTCTTCTCCTATACTGTGACACAGTTTTGTCTTGATGGTTAGGCTTAAACTCATTGATTTGACATCACAGGGAATAATTCATTCAGAGTCTCTTTGTATGCAACCCTTGCTTTTACTTATATCCCTCCTTGCAGTCTTCATCTTTCTTTCTTTCATTCTATCTCTGTTTTTCTCTCCCTTTCCCTCTAACTTGCACTCAAAGGGCCACTCGCCTTTGTATTGCTTGTAATGCTTTGGATACAGTTTGACACTTAGGAAAAGTTTTGCATTGAAGATCTTCCACTCTGTGACAGCAGTAAAGTTAAGAAACTTAATTCTGTTATTTGTCAGATTGCTGGACCACAAATAGAGCTGCAGCAGAATCACATTAAGGCCAAGAATGAGGAATGAGCCTGTATCACAGAATGCTCATTTACTTTTGATTTACTTTGGAATGCGCCCCGCGAGGTCTCGCACAGACACTCGATCATACGTCACCCAGATGCACCACGCTATCTACCCAAAATAAAATCCCTACTGTGTGTGCTAATATTGTTAGCTCTGATGCAGGCAGGAGAAAGACGTGACCCCATTTGTATGGGAACTTAAATATCATCCGAGAAAGTTTTAAGCTGCATGAAGGTGTATTCCACTGGTGTTGTTTTCATCAAGCTGAATGAAAGGCACCTGTCGCTAGAAGACTGTGACCTGAAGACACAGCACATGGCATTTGATTTGCTGAATAGCATGTTTTCTGAGCTGATTTTGAAAGAAATTCCACACGATGGATATAAACATGATAAAATATGTGTGAAAGTGAATGGAGCTGAAAAAACTACCCTTTTTTAGCTGTAAGCATAATCAGATTTCTTCATGTACAGATACTCTATGGACCTAATCAGGGATGGAAATCATCAGACATGGCAGTGTAGCTCCTCCTGCTTTTTTTAGAAAGTTTTAAACATGATAAATGGTGAAATGTTAATTGTCTGTGCTTATACAAAATGTAATTGCAAAGATAATGTTTCCCAACAGGTCTTTTATTATTTGGACAAATAAGTACACTACTGTTCAAAAGTTTGGGGTCAGTAAGAATTTTTTTTTTTTTTTAAAGAAATTTTATTCAGCAGGGACACATTAAATTAATCAAAAGTGACAGTAAATACCTATAATGTTACAAAATATTTATTTTTCTAATAATTGCTGTTTTCTTTTACTTTCTATTCATTAAAGAATCCTATAAAAAATAATAGTATTATGTTTTCCACAAAAATATTAAGCAGCACAACTGTTTTCAACATTGACAATAATTAGAAATGTATCTTTAGCAGTAAATCAGCATATTAGAATGATTTCTGAAGGATCATGTGACACTGAAGACTGGAGTATTAAATGAAAAAAAAAATAATAAGAAAAAAAACGCCCAAACTTTTGTTTTTGATCAAATAAATGCAGTCGTGGTGAGCATTAAAGACTTTCTTTATTTAAATATATATTAAATGTATATATATTTAAAACTCTTTCCAACCCCAAAACTTTTGAATGGTAGTGTAGTTCTGCTCAAACTCATGCCATTTTTTGAACCAGTAGTTGACATTTGAAATTAACTGAAAAACGTCTGTACCAACACGCTTAAACAAAAGCTCTATATTGCAACACATGGGTCTTTAGGATGTCAAATATCATGTTATCTCAAAAAGTGTTTAAAAAATACAATATTACGTGAACTTAAGTAAAAACTTAAGTTCACTTAAAGTTTTAGCTTCTAAACTAAAATTTTAGCTTCTAAATATTAGTTTTTTAATTCAGGTAATTTCTGAAAATTCTGTCATTGATTACTCACCCTCATATCGTTCCAAACCTGTAAGACTTTCGTTCATCTTCGGAACACAAATGAAGATGTTTTTGATCAAATCTGAGAGATTTTACGCAACTACCACTTTGACAGTTCATAAAGAGATCGTAAAAGTAGTCCATATGAATTGAGCGGTTTAGTCCAAATTTTCTGAAGAGACTGAATTCCTTTATATGATGAACAGATTTAATTTAGGCTTTTATTCACATATAAACATTAATCAGTGAACATAAACAGAAGCTCAACCGAGGCTGATTGACACACGAAAACAAAACTCTTCCCGAAGCTCAAACGTGCTGCATGACATATCAGAATGAACCTCATTGGTTCTCGCAGGTCAAGCAAACATGCTTGAGCTTCCGTTTACCACAGCTGATGTGTGAGTTGATGAATGTTTATATGTGAATAAAAGCCTTAATTCAATCTGTTCATCATATAAAGTGATCGTGTCTCTTCAAAAAATTGGGACTAAACCTCTCAATTCATATGGATTAATTTTATGATCTCTTTGTGAACGTTTTGAGGCGCCAAAGTAGTAGTTGCGTAGCTGTCTATGGAGGGACAGAAAGCTATATTAACATCAATAGTGATTATTTTTCTGACTTGTATAAATATGAAGTTTACAAATATGTCAATATAGGCTACTATATACACTATATTGCCAAAAGTTTTGGGACGCCTCCCTTTATGTGCACATGAACTTTAATGACATCCCATTCTTAATCCGTAGGGTTTAAAATAGAGTTGGCCCACCCTTTGCAGCTATAACAGCCTCAACTCTTCTGGGAAGGCTTTCCACAAGATTGAGGAGTGTGTTTATGGGAATTTTTGATCATTCTTCAAGAAGCGCATTTGTGAGGTCAGGCAGTGATGTTGGCAAGAAGGCCTGGCTCACAGTCTCCGCTCTAATCCATCTCAAAGGTGTTCTATTGGGTTGAGGTCAGGACTCAGGCCAGTCAAGTTCCTCCACACCAAGCTCGCTCATCCATGTCTTTATGGACCTTGCTTTGTGCACTGGTGCGCAGTCATGTTGAAACAGGAAGGGGCCATCCCCAAACTGTTCCCACAAAGATGGGAGCATGAAATTGTCCAAAATGTTTTGCTATGCTGAAGCATTAAGAGTTCCTTTCACTGGAAGTAGGGGGCCAAGCCCAACCCCTGAAAAACAACCCCACACCATAATCCCCCCTCCAACAAACTTTACACTTGGCACAATGCAGTCAGGCAAGTACCGTTCTCCTGGCAACCACCAAACTAAGACTCGTCCATCAGATTGCCAGACAGAGAATCGTGATTCGTCACTCCAGAGAACACGTATCCACTGCTCTAGAGTCCAGTGACGGCGTGCTTTACACCACTTCATCCGACGCTTTGCATTGCACTTGGTGATGTAAGGCTTGGATGCAGCTGCTCGGCCATGGAAACCCATTCCATGAAGCTCTATATGCACTGTTCTTGAGCTAATCTGAAGGCCACATGAAGTTTGGAGGTCTGTAGCTATAGACTCTCCAGAAAGTTGGCGACTCCTGCACACTGTGCGCCTCAGCATGTGCTGACCCTGCTCTGTGATTTTATGTGACCTACCACTTCGTGGCTGAGTTGCTGTTGCTCCCAATTGCTTCCACTTTATTATGATACCACTAACAGTTGACCGTGGAATGTTTAGTAGTGAGGAAATTTCACGAATGGACTTATTGCACAGGTGGCAACTGTCACGGCCAGCTCAGTGCCGTGACAAATGAGGGAGGCAACGAGAACAACAGTGAATCAAAGAATATTTATTAACAAAATTAAACTTACCAAAATCATAATAATTAACAGTGAAAGTAATGCTAAGGACAGCAAACAAGTAATGAAAATAATAAACAAACACACCAAACGGGCCGGCCAAACCTAACACCCCAAACTAAACTAAAACATAAAACAAACGTATAATCACAGCGAAACAACCCAGAACTAATGAAAACAGAGGGTAACCTATAAATCAGAGGACCAAAACTCTTATATCTTACTCTGCAGGTGTTTCAGATAATGAGTACCTCATAAGTCCCGCCCCACAAGCAAAACTAGCCCAGGGGACCGTCACACACCCCCCCTTAAAATAAACCCCCTTACAATCATCAAAAAAAATAACTAAAATTAAATAATTCTAAACAGTGTACATCCCAACCTCCTAACTAACATCTCAATCTACCTGGAGTCTATCTAGTCTTCAATGGCTTGCCGAGCTCGGGGCGGCTTTTAAACACTGAACTCAGCATCCACAACAATCCCAAAACCAGGACTGCCGCAGAATACTGAAGTGTACCCCCACTCAGAATTACCACCCAAAACAAAAAACATACCCCAAACCCCCCACTAACTAAACTGGGATGTACACCCACAAAAAACAAAACAGTAAACACAATCTCCAACATGTACTCCCAAATAACCACGATGTCACAGCATCTTCCAGGATCCACTTCCTTTCCTCCCCCCCACAATGCTCAACCTCGGGACCTAGGAAAAGAGAAAGTATGGAGAGAGAAAACTAGAAAAGTGAAAAACATTGCAGCACACATTATACTCGTGACAGAGCATCCGCAATCACGTTGTCTGTACCCTTAATGTGTCTTATGTTAAGATGATATCCCTGTAAAAAGATACACCATCTCATGAGTCGCTGATTTGGGTTCTGAAAAGAATGAAGAAATGTTAGAGGATTATGATCTGTATAAACCTCCAATGGTCCTCCTGAATTCACATAAACCTCAAAATGTCTCAATGCCCAGATTAACGCTAGGGCCTCCTTTTCAATAACTGAATAGTTGAGTTGATAAGAGTTAAACTTTCTGGAGAAATATCCAACCACACAGTCTACGTCATCTTCTGAGGTCTGCAGTAAAACAGCTCCAGCTCCCACATTACTAGCATCAACCTGTAATTTAAAAGGTTTATCCAATCTTGGTGCAACCAACACTGGGAATACAGTGAGAAGCGACTTAACATCCTCAAATGCTCTCTGACACACAGAAGTCCACTCAAATTAGATTTTATCTCAAAGGAGATTGGTAAGCGGAGCTGCCACCGTAGAAAAATTTCGACAGAAACCCCTATAAAAGCCAACCATCCCTAGAAACCTCATTAACTCTTTTTTTGTGGTAGGGGTAGGAAATCTATCAATTGCAATCACTTAAGCTCGAACGGGGCGGATATGACCCTGACCTACTACTTTCCCAAGATAAGTGACAGTGGCCTTAGCAAACTCACATTTACTCAAATTTACAGTAAGATTAGCCACCGCAAGACGATCAAACAAAGCTCTGATTCGACATAGATGTTCTGACCAAGTGTCACTATAGACGACTACATCGTCTAAGTACACTGCACAACCCTTCAACCCTGCAATAACTCTGTTCATTAACCGTTGGAACGTAGCTGGAGCATTTCGTAGGCCAAAACTCATTACCTTATAGGAGAATAGGCCTGATGGAGTGATAAATGCAGAGATCTCTTGAGCTCTAGATGTTAACGGCACCTGCCAATAACCCTTTAGCAAATCAAATTTGCTAACATAGGTGGCAGACCCAACTTGATCAATGCAATCTTCAATTCGTGGTAGAGGGTAAGAATCCGGTTTAGTTAATGCATTTACCTTCCTATAGTCTGTACAAAATCGAAGAGAGCCATCAACTTTTCTAACCAGTATACACGGAGACGCCCAACTCGAAAAAGAAGGCTCAGCCAAATAATGTTGTTCAACCAAAGCAGAAATCAAAATCGATTTTAAACTCTCTTTTAACCGTTTATCAGCAACAGAAAGACCCACATTATAATGATTCGCGAGCGCTAATAACTGATCTTTCGAATAATCATTCAAAAGATCTTCCGACGGACTACGAATAAACTCTTCAATATTGGAAGTCATGATTTACATTTCCGCTGCCTCAAACAAATTACCAAACAAACAAAATTCCAAATACAAAAAATAAACACTGATAAATGTATACCTTATGTTACACCTTCAATCAGTATTCAGTTCGTTTAACTTACCCCATCCAAAGTTTCCAACAGCACGCACTCAAGCGCTTCCAAAACTCATTTTCCAAACGAAACATTTATTTCCCAAACAATTATTACTCGAAGCCTCCCAAACAAACTAAACCGCACACGCGGAACACTCCCTCACGGAGTTAAAGATAATGACAAAAGACAGACCGGTGTTCTCAATTAAAACGGACGGATGAGCCCCCATATTTGTCACGGCCGGCTCAGTGCCGCGACAAATGAGGGAGGCAACGAGAACAACAGTGAATCAAAGAATATTTATTAACAAAATTAAACTTACCAAAATCATAATAATTAACATTGAAAGTAATGCTAAGGACAGCAAACAAGTAATGAAAATAATAAACAAACACACCAAACGGGCCGGCCAAACCTAACACCCCAAACTAAACTAAAACATAAAACAAACGTATAATCACAGCGAAACAACCCAGAACTAACGAAAACAGAGGGTAACCTATAAATCAGAGGACCAAAACTCTTATATCTTACTCTGCAGGTGTTTCAGATAATGAGTACCTCATAAGTCCCGCCCCACAAGCAAAACTAGCCCAGGGGACCGTCACACAACCCATCACTGTACCACGCTTGAATTCACTGAGCTCCTGAGAGCGACCCATTCTTTCACAAATGTTTGTAGAAGCAGTCTGCATGCCTAGGCGCTTGATTTTATATACCTTTGGCCATGGAAGTGATTGGAACACCTGAATTCAGTGATTTGGAGGGGTGTCCCAATACTTTTGGCAATATAGTGTATGTTGTTATAGACCAGGTTTAAAATCCAATGCATTATGTAACAGGGTTCCTGCTCGATCTCTCTATCCACCTATAGGGGGCTTGATGTTGAAGACCCTGCTGTAACATATTCAAGCTCTCATGTTTCTTTGTTTTTAAATTCAGATTTACTGACAATGAATGTAATGTTTTGCATTGATTGTGTTTTACTTTGGCAAGTGTGCATGATTCTGGCTACACAGTGGCCGTCTGTCTTCAAATCTGTCTGTTGATGGGTTTATGCCAATAGCAGCTGCACTTCACTCAGCTCAGTGTCTCACCCATACACGTCTCTGTTGAATCCTCTCGTGTATTTGCCCTGTTCCCCTCAGCTAATTTCTCACAATTTTGACCATGGAGGCTTTAATGATTGAAGGCAAAAGGCTGAAAGAAGTTAATTAGAGGTGTCCAGAAAGGTCAAGAGAACAAGTCCTCTTAAATGGACTGCTATAACCTCGCTTCTTCCCTGTCCTCAATGATTTTTCCTCTGTTACTCTCTCACGCTGTCTTGACTGCATTTCCATTTTCTGGCCTCCTTTCTCCATCTCTTCTCTCTTCTGCATTGTTTCTCAGACAGGTTCTTTCTCTCCTCCCTTTGTTTTCTCTTGTGTGTGTTTTTTTCCTGACTCTCTGTTTTGTCCCAGAGGGCTCTCAGTAATGCCAAAGCTGGGAGGAGATCAGCCACATTGTGAATGCATAAGACAAGGAAAGAGAACGTGTGAGAGGGAAAGAATAAGAAGGGAAAAAATAAAGGCATACCTGGAAACATGACAGTGTTTGATGCTTTTTGAGCTCTCACATACATAAACAATGATTCACACCCTAGAGTTTGTACACTTTACATTGTTCTTCAAAGGGGTTTATGCTCTTGTACTGTACTATTTGTTGTATAGATCAGTCGCAACTGATTTCGCCTCAGGACAAAGATTAAACATTGGACTTCAAGTAGCGACCCAACACAGAGCCAAAACAACTTTGAATGAATTTACCTTCAACCAACAAGCTACACTGAATTAGAGGAACTTAATAATTTGTGGCATTAACACAAATTTGTAAGTTGATTACTCAAAAAAAGTAAGTTGCTCCAACTACCAGAGTTGTTGCCCCGGAACCAATTAATCATATCTATTTCAATTCAAATCCACAGCTATCATAGCACATGCTAACATAACTTTATTAACATGTATATTTAATGAACAAGTAAGATATTACTTGTCACCGGCATTGGCGCAGTCATTGCTTATAGAGTTAATGTAGTGTTTACCTGCATACTCTTCAGCACAATGGTAACCACAAAAACGTCAACATTACAGAAACTCTTATAAATGTCAAACATAACAGTATTAAGCACTAACAGGTCTTTCCGTTCACTGAAAACAAATAAATTAACACTTAATTTCAACATTTATTCTCTTTATCCAGTCCTATGCAAAACATGCCGAGAACTAGAAATCCAATGCCTAATTTCCAAAGCTATCAAGACAATTTCATTAAGTTACTACAACCTTTTTTCTTTTTCTTTTTTAAAACGCAGAAATTTGAGTTTAAATTACAGACGATATTAAGTTGATGTAATGATCAACATTATTATGTCAACAGAACTATAAAAAATAATGTTTGCAACTTAAAAGGTTTAATTAAAACAATAAATTAGAACTTTTAACTTTCAACCATGTATTTATTTAAGTTGTGGTAACAGGTCCCCTGAATTACTTTTTAGAGTGTGGTATATGGCAAATCACTTTGGGGTCCAACCAGTTGAAAACCACTGGCTTTAGACCTCAGTAAGGGTAGATGCCATATTTATGTCAAATGAAAAATTATCAGATGAAATGGAATGGATGTCGTATTGTAATGCTTTATTTATTGAGAATTTCCAGATTGTTTTGCCCACTGTGACCATATTTTCAGTGTTCATCGGCTGAATGATTTGTATCCAGATATACAACAGTATGACATGAACTTCCATCCATCACAGCCTCATTTTCATTCTCATCACGTTAAATATGCTGTCTGCTGTGACTAATGTCTGCTTCTGTTGCTACACGCTCACAGAGTTCCACAAACAGATTCCTCGTGTTATCACTGAGAAGAGCTCATTGTTGTGTCATCTTTCTGCAGCTTTAAAATCCCAGTAATTACAAGCTCCTCAAACATATTCCACATACAAAAACAATAAAAAAAAAAGCCACATTCATATGACCTCAAGACAAGAGAGATATTTGATATATTAATGAAATAATAATGGATCTTTAGGGATAAAATTGATCCAGGACACACAAACACTATTCTGCTTGTGTATAGAAAGGAACACTCAGGCAACACAGTCGCTAACTAATAAGTTGACAGCTCCTGTACTACTTCCTGTAGATTAAACAGAGTATGGAGAGCCATATGGCTCAAAACGTCACTTTCGGTGAAAGTGCAATAAATAATTTTTCTATTTTTGGAGCTGTGGTATGCCAACATTTTCCTTTCTGTGATTGTTTTATTGCGGTTGAGCACTCTAGTTGAGCTTTTAGTCTTTTTGTCTAATTCTAGCAATGATAAGACCATGGGTTTGCTATGTTTTGTGTCTGCCAAATGCTTTAATGTAACAAAACAAAACCATTAGCTGACAACAGTGATGTGTCCTAATGAATGTGGCTTCCTGTTTCTTTATTACTATTGTATACGTTACTGTCTCCTTAGGATGATTATTTGTGTTATAATCAGAAGCGTCATGCACCTTCGTCTCATTTGTAAGCATTTGCTAAATGAATAAATGTAAATGAGTTTGTACATTCAAGCCTGTGTATGGCTATAGGCAGTGGTGGATGAAGTACACAACTCAATTATTTGAGTAAAAGTACAGATGCCCAAATATAATATTACTCTTGTTAAAGTACTGCTTTTCAATTTTACTTGAGTAAAAGTACAAAAGTACTTGTTGTTTTAATGTACTTGAGTATTAAAAGTTAATGAATGTTTATTTATTTAGCAATTTTATATTCTCTATCCTACTGCTCGAAATACATGGTGGTGGTGGTTATAATGTACTAGAGTAGACACACAGATAGAGCTTAAATAGGTTACAGCTCAGTCTGGCATCATTATGAATTATTATGAATTTTCAAGTAGCCAGCATTAGTCGATAAGGAAGATTATGCTGACACTTTATTGATCTGCAAGTAAGAATATGTTTTATTTTATTACCAAAACTTGTCATACACCTATACTGATATTAATTACTGATAATTTAAGTGTACTATATTGTATATAGAAATTAGGAAAACAAAATGTAGGTTAACAAATATAAACATAGCTACAAAAATGAAATTTCTGTCATTAATTACTCACCCTCATGTCGTTCCAAACCTGCAAGACCTTCGTTCATCTTCAGAACACAAATTAAGATATTTTTTATGAAATCTGAGAGGTTTTTATCTCCCATAAAAAGCAGTAAAATTACCACATTCAAAATCCAGAGAAGTAGTAAAATAGTCAACGTGTCTACAATGGTTCAACCTTAATGTTATGAAGCGACGCAAATGCTTTTTGTGCGCAAAACAAAAATAACATCTATTCAACTATTTTTCCTCTTCCCTGTCAGTCTGCTACGCAGTTGACGCAGTGCAGAGCTTCTGTGTTTACATCCAAACGCCGGCTCAGTATTGGCCTTTAATTGGTGTTATTTTAACATTGTTTTAACTAAAACCTACCCATTCAGATGGTAATACACAAAAGTGGGCATGTCCACATTCAATCATTTCATACAATGGGCTTAAACCGCTCGCACTTTAACAGCAGATTTAGTTCAATAGTTAGTACACTAGTTTAGTACACTAGTTAGTAACTGACAGTAGTGACCTAAATATGATTTTAATTTTCTATAATAAATCCTAAAATTTGCCATTAACTTACTTTTTGCGCCATTAGTCATTCGCACATACAAGCTTCGAGGATCGCCCATTCTTGGCTCGTTTCGAGTCTGACTTGTGAATTCAGTGAATTGTTAACTGGAGACTCACTCTGACCGGATCATGTGAATCAGTGAGTTGTTAACTCGAGAACAGATGCAATAGGATCGATCCGATTCACGAATGAATCGCTCAGGGCAGCGTTTCCCAAAAGCATCGTGACCTTAAGTTGATCGATTGGTGGCAATCGGTACGATTTGTGAACCGATTTAACAGGTTAATTGAATAGAATCAGCTCATTCACGAATCAGACTGAGTGGGTAATGATTTCTTCAGTTCAAAATAACAAGGAACGACATGTTTTTATGAAACGTAATGGAGTAAAAAGTACGATTTTATCCTTTGAAATGTAGTGAAGTAAAAATAAAAGTTTCCCAAAATAAAAATATTAAGATAAATTATAGATACTTGAAAAATGTACTTAAGTACAGTAAAAAAGTAAAAATACTTTGTTACTGTCCACCACTGACTGTAGGTGTGCTTTTAGATTTGTCTCTGTGTGTGTATTGTGTGTCAAGGACCAAATAATATAGGCTGTCAGCTTGTCTGAGGAGACCAAAGCGTTGTCAGTGAATCGTGACATGTGGTAATCGCACACACTGATTCCCAGCAGGGACAGATGTGACACACTGACTGAGTCCTATCAGAAAGATACCACCCCCCACCACACACACATACATACTCCATCTTAATCCTCCAACCCTCTTCTTACTTTCCCCTTCGACAGGTGGGCGACAAGGCAAGTTGCCAGTGACCGCATTTGAGGCCTTCGACCTTGAGATGAAGAGCTGGACTCGGTACCCGTGCATCCCCAGCCGCAGAGCGTTTTCCTCATGCGCGGCAAGCGACAGGGCGTTTTTCAGCCTGGGTGGCCTCCAGCAGCCTGGACCCCACAACTTTTACTCCAGACCTCACTTCGTCTCCACTGTAGAGGAATTTGATTGTGAGCAAGGTGGGTAATCTCTTTTCCTGAATCTTTCTTGACAAAACAATACACAACAGAAAAATGAACATTAGTATGTTGAGACATTTTTCACTGTTGGAGTAATAAATATAACTGATATTTGTACTGTAAAAAGTATGTTTTTTAAGCCAAGCTTTGCTAAGCTTACATTACATTACACTACCATTCAGATGTTTGGGGGCCGCAAGATTGAACTGTTTTCTATTTGAATATATTTTGAATTGTAATTTATTCCTGTGATTAAAGCTGAATTATTCAGCATCATTACTCCAGTCTTCAGTGTCACGTGATCTTTCAGAAATCATTCTAATGTGATGATTTGGTGTTCAAGAAACATTTTTATCACTATAAATGTTGAAAATAGTTGTGCTGCTTAATATTTTTGTGGAAACCGTGATACATTTTTTCAGCATTCTTTGATAAATAGAAAGTAAATAAACAGCATTTATTTGAAATAAATATTTTTTGTAACATCATACATTTCTTTACTGTCCAATGCATCCTTGCTAAAAAAACTACTGATCCCATTTGAACAGTCATTTATATACTTTTTTTTTAAAGTGTCCTTGAGCTTGGGAAAGGTGCTATAAAACCTAAAACATTTTGGTTAGGGCTGTAAATAAGAAGCATTGTAGCTGTTTTTCTTCTCTTAGTGGGATAAATGGATCTCAATGTTCACACAAAGGGCAAGCTTAAATAATGGATGATCGTTTTAACTAAGTCGTTTTCATTCAATCGTTTTCATTGTCATCACCGTGTAAGCAAGTGAGTTGAAATATAGAGTGGTAAAACAGGTGGCAATATGTGAAGACAGGAGTGTTTGTAAACAGTAAAGATACAAGGAATGAAAATTTGGTACATGAAAGACTGTAAGTAATGCTTTTATAATATAGGTATAATTTAATTCATCAAAACTCATGAATGACATGAAGTAGTCTGTGTAGAACAGGTGCTTTTATAATAAATACTGCTGTCAAGCCATTCAAATTTTTAATCAAATTAATTACATGATATCCTGGTTAATTAATCACATATATTTATATTTGGCAATATACAAAACAGAAAAAATACCAAATGAACATAATTCAAAGATATTACATTATTGTGGCAGGTGAAATCTTTGAGTATACATACAGCTTTTGAAGTCAATATATTTATTTTCCATATCATTAGCAACCATAAGCCAATCACTGGCCTACAGTCCATAGCAACTTGCTTTACGGTTAATATTAATATAATAATATTAGCATAATATTTTTTATGAAATCATGAAATCTTGGACTCTTTTGCATTGCTTTCCGCTCTCTGTTTTGCTCTGTTGCTGTGGTTGAAACCTCTGACAGTTGGGCTTCAATCTCTTCAGCCTTGCTATGTGACGGGCAGGAGAAAGATTGATGTGTTGTTGTGTTCACTGTACGTACAGCACCGGAGGGATGGAAATATATTTGTTTCTCTCTCTCTCTCTCTCTCTCTCTCTCTCTGCACAACAGGGTTCACTGGTATAACAACATGCTCTCTTGGTGAATACCTCCTATACAGTCCTTGTGAAAACTGCTTAGTCAGTCCCCTGGTCTTATAAAGAGCATAATTTTTTAATCCATTTCTTGTATTAGGGAAATCAACAGGGACATGCTGAATATTTATTCACCTTCCTCTGAGCACAGGAACTAATATTCAGTCAGCATGCACAGAATCCAGCTATATCAGCTTTAGATTACGCTGACTGGCCAATACACAGTTTTAAGAGAGTTTATGACCCATTTAAATGTACTGGTGCCCTGCATAAAATAACATCCTGCAATGGATATAAAATGTATGTAAGTCGATCTTCAAGACATTGTTAGTTAGTAATTTGCATTAATCTAACATTAAAAAGTCTGAGACCACATAAAAATGAGCTTCAAAATCTGATTTAGGATTTTGAACAATTTCTCTAAGGGTGTTTTTCACACTTGGTCCTTTTCAGGGGTCTGAGTGCAGTTTGCATGATTTTTGGCCCATATGTGAACACTTCAAATGATCTCAGACCCCTTTAAAGTGAACCAAACCGAGACCATCTCGGGAAGTGGTCTGGGTACGGGTCGCTTTCAACTAATGGTATGGTTCGCTAAAAATGTCCATTGTGAACACAAATCAGTCTGGGCTCACTTGATTTTTCCCGTCGCAAATTCCAATGTAGTTTGGTCATCAGATGCCTCCGTATAGATTGGCTGTTCATCATGGCTGCTTCTTCTGGCAGATCTCTACAAATTATTTGTTTACAACGTACACTTGTTTAATGTAATTTCAACTGCTTCCAAACTGAGATGCGGCTACATGCCTTGCCAGTTTAAAATGACTTTACGAGTGCTCACACCTAAAGCGCACTCACAGAAAGCTAGCTGTCACAGCACTTGTACTAAACTAAATTATATTTAGTGTCTTATTGCGTTTAAAGCACACAAGGTTCACATAAACAGTTAGTTTTGTCTTAAGTGAATGAAAGAAATCATGTACTGTATGTGTATCCGTATATTGGATCCGTGCATTACTGTAGTTCTTAAAGTGACAGCAGCCTAATATAAGAATCAGTAGAACCAGTATACATTTTATTCATACAGTAAAGAATATGCAGTTTTATTTTTTCATTTGATTATTCCATTTCTTACTTGAATGCTGCTTTTAGGTATACCTACTTTACCTAAAAATGTAAAGCAGTTTATTTCATTTGCATCTTTCTTTTATTGTATTTGTCCTATTGTTTTTTTATATGCTGGTGTTATCAATAGTTTTTTTTAATTATATCTGCAATAAAAAAATGATTCAAGGAAAACAATACAAAATAAATGTTATTTACAAAGGTGGATGTGTGATACAGTGCAAGAATATGGATGTAGTATTGCAACAAAATTTATGTTTTTGTGCAAAAGATAAACTTTTTAAGCTCATTCAACAGCATTTATAGCAATGTTTACAACATATTAGAAATAATAATAATCTTTCCAAACAACTACCTTGTGCACATACAATGTAAGTGAATGGGATCAAATTTTGAAGGCCATAGGGTCAGCCATCAAACACTGAACTGGACTAGATCCAAAAAGCAACAGTATGAACACAAAGAGGTCTGAGACCACATTCCTTCTTAAGTGGACCAAAAAGGAATCAAGTGTGAATGTTTCGCTTGCTTCACCTCTTGTCTGAGTTTGGTTCTTTTAAAGAGGACTCAAAATTGTTATGCTGAGAAGATAATTTTTTCATGTACTATTTATTTAAAAAATTTATTATTTTAATATTTTATTTATTTGTCAGTTCTTTATTTTTTTATTTAAAGCTGCAGTCCGCGATTTTTGGCCCTCTAGCGGTTAATAAACAGAACTGCACGCGTCTTGCGGAAGAACATTGTAGCCGGAGCTACTTTTCTCCGTGTATGTCTATGGCGAGTCACGCAGTTTCTGTGACATTCTGCAGCGGTTCCTACCAGTCCGGTCTGAAATAGTCCAAATATAAACACTTGTACATTCTCATTATATAATTTTTGTAAATTTTGAACACAAAAAAAGTTGCGGACAGCAGCTTTAAAAAAAAAAAAGATCATTTAGCCTAATAATTAATCAAATAAATAACAATAAATACATTTTTGTTATATTTGAAACATGCAAAAAGAAGCATTTTCACTAATGCTCTCAAAATGGGGTCCCCACTGTATACGTTCCTTTGTGTTGGTTTTCTCCCACTGTTCTCCAGCCTTATTGGCATTTAATTAAACTGTAATTCTCTGTTTTGTTTGAACCATTTTTCCCCATCCCAGGAGTAACACTCAAGGAGCTTTAAATTGCGCTGACAAAAATAAGAGCGTTATCTCATCTTCACGTAAATAGTCAAACCCCGAAGGGCCACCGCCCCTAATCTCAAAGATACGTATTATTGGCTCTTTCATCTTCTGTCGCGTTCCCTTCTTATTCCCTTTGCGTTTGTCAGTTGGTTTGTGTGTTTGTCAGACTCTTGGACATTCTCCAACACAGAATGAAGTCTGATCTGTCCTCTTAATATAAGGTTCATTCTCACCAACCTCTTAAATTATATTCCTGCCTGCCTATATTTCAAACCTCTGCTACACGAATGTCTCTATCTATTACACTCAGCCAAAGGGACAAATAGAGAAGGACAGAAGGGGAAAAAATCAATATGAAAGTAAAAAGGTTCCTGGATGTTTAAACACCAAGCCACCTTTTTGGATCCCATATGTGCTTTTTAGTGAGATATAAGGCTTTTTAGATTAAAAAAAAGAGCTGTAAGAGTCAACTAAAAATGAATTCTAGTGTATTTGGTGATGCCAATTGTGAGATAAGATGTGCAGGGGTGACGCGAATGGGACTGGTTGTAACCTGCTCAATTTTCCTTTCAATCAGATGCATTTGCATTTAAATGCTGCTGTTGTGTGCTGTGAATGTGTGAAAAAGCTTGCATGCGTGCGCGCAGGCCTATAGATGAGTGCGTACAGTTAATGGAGGCTAGCACGAGTACTTCTTGTGTAAGTGGCAATCTCTAATTCCATTATCACTTTACCTATTACTGTAGAGGCCGTAGAGAAAAGCCACCCAGTGTAATTACCAGCCCACATTTACAGGCCATATCCTCAATTACACATTACTGCTCTCTAATCTCCGCATTCAACACACATAGGACCACATGTGTGTGCTAATGTGTATTAATGAGTCGTCTTGCATTACAATGCAAAAGTCTTCTGCATTTTGTTTTGTATTGTATATTGCAGCCTTGATGTCACTGTAATCTGTAACCATTATTTGTATGGGATAAATTGCGGTCAACTGGTCATTGTCGCAAAATAACAGCTAATTCATTTCCTGGTACAGCAATCAGTTGTACAGTTTAGTGGTCATTATCTAAAAATATTTGATTGCAGGATGTTGTCACTGGTTAATGAGAATGAAGTAGTACAGAGAGCTGTGAAATAATGATTGTTAGTCATTGGAGCTCGCTGGGGCCAAATTCATTAAAGTAGTCTGTGGAATTACATTGCAAAAACCTGAGTATTTAAATGAAGTGATAAAATTTATTTTCAGTACAAGCACATCTCTTTTTTTTATGTAAAATAGGCTTATTATTGATTGAACTTTATTTACAGAAATTACTGTGGGTCTATTAATGTCAGCAGAAAGCATGTTTAACAGAATTCTATTATGAGTTGTTGATTAACATTTCCTATTGATCATGGCAGCAGCTAATCAGATGCAGAAAATTGACCAGACATATATCCAGACAAACAATGGATGCTAATTTTTTAGCATGATGAACATTACCTGATTTGCATTGACTGGGTGCTAAAACATTGCAGACATTGTAAGCACTATCAAGGGATGCAATTACTTCTGTGGCATTGTTATTCTCAGTGCTATTTTAGTATTATTTCTTTACTATTATAGTATTGATTCCTATTTTGAATTAGCTTAAGTTTTAGTCATTTTGATATGTGCTTGTGTCATTGTTTCAGCTTTATTTCATTGAACAAAAATTATTTTATTAGTTTTAGTTAATAATAACATCATCAATGAGAAACAACACTTAAACATTTGATCTGATGATCACAAACATTTCACCTGAGAATTTTGTCTTTCCTTGAGCCTGTAGCAGATCTGTACAATTATGAGAGTTGGGTAAAGTATGATTTGTCTTGTTTGCCTATGGTGGAACTTCAGTGTAGGTCTGAGTCTGACGGAGGAATCTCTCCCTCAAGCGTCCTCACAGCAGCACCACATAAAAGACAAAGTTGAGGCTTGTTAGAGAGGAATCGTTAGTATGAGCATCCTCTGTCTGCCTGTTCCTCAGCTCTCCTCTGCAGCAGGGAGAACCTTTCTTTTTTTATTAGTTCATTATAATTGCTTATTTAGTATATTGTTCAGCATTGTATTCTTTTCCTTTAAACCTTTCCTATAAACATCCCGAGCATGGCTTCTTTATCTCTTCCCCTTATCATATTCAACTCCTTTGTTCACTGAAAATTTAAACATTTACATAATTAAATTCAGGGAGCTTTTCCATGCAATTAAATAACTAAGCCTTCACAGCAAAAATAAATAGTTTGAATGGATTTGGTCTAGTAGTCTTTTTGTTCAAATTAATTTATTTATAGTGAAAATGAGAAGGACTGAGTGGGATTTGATTTGGGATTTGGGAACTCTGGTCTGTACTTGATTGGTGCTTTAACACATTAGTTCATATTTCGTATCACATTTCTTGGCCAGAAAAAGCAATATGCACTTGATTTAAAGGGATAGTTCACCCAAAAATGAAAATTATCCCATAATTTACTCACCCTCAAACCATCCTAGGGGTATATGACTTTCTTCTTTCAGCGAAACGCAATCTGAGTCATATTTTAAAATATCCTGGCTCTTCCAAGTTTTATAATGGGAGTGAATGGCGCCAATTTCTTTTTTTTTTTTTTTTTAAGCCCAAAATAGTGCATCCATCCATCATAAAAGTAATTAATAAAGGCTGAAGTGATGTGTTTTTATAAGAAAAATATTCATAATTATAACTGGCTTCTGGTAACGGCCGTACTCGAGTCTAGTTCCGGTCGATGAGTGACCTCTAACCCGACACATGACGTATTGACGAATGCGGAATCACAGAGAATACAAAACACCGGTCACGAACTAGAAGTCTAAAATGAGAATTTTTAAAGAGAAATGTCAGAGGAGCTGGAGTTTGTTGCCCAGCCCTATTTGTTTGAATCGCGAAAGGCGTCAACTCTCAACTAACTTACGCTACGCCTACATCATATGTCATATGCCGGAACTCGAGACTCTCGTGAACACACATACAATTGTTACCAGAAACTAGTAATTACAGTTTATAAAATTATAATTATTGATATTTCTTTTATAAAAATGCATCGTTTCGCTTCAGAAGGCCTTTTTATAATCCCCTGGAGCTGTGTTGATTACTTTTATGATGGATGGATGCACTCCAATTGTGTTTGGCTGAAAGAAGAAAGTCATATACACCTAGGATGGCTTGAGGGTGAGTAAATCATGGGATAATTTTCATTTCTGGGTGAACGATCCCTTTAATGTTAGTTCAGACAATGGCTTTGAATTTATGTTGATCTGATTGTAACAAAACTTTGCAGAATTGTGTTCCTATAGCTTATTTTAATGAATACAATTCATTTTGTGAGTGTTGTTGGGTTATTTTTTGCCACTTGTCTTCCTTAAAAAAACAAAATTCTCCCTTATCTGTCTTTTTCTTTCATTCCACTTATTGACTTTGTTTTCAGAGTTCATCAGTGTAATCGGCAGACACTGGAGGAACTGTGTCTCAGTGTTATTTGCTTTTCTCTTCCATATGGCTTACAAATCTCCTAGAGCCTCCTCAATCCCACAAGTCTCATTGAGGGCAGTGGTTGACCCCCACAGCTTGGCGCTGAATCTCTGCTGAAAGCCCCATTTCAGCTCCAAGCCACTATATCACATAATACTACACAAATTATACAGGATAGGATATTATTCATCTGCATCTTAAAGGGTTTAAAGACTGAGGCTATGCTCACAGTGTACACAGACGGTTTTCCTGGCATTTCTTTTTCAAATACTCAAAAGCAGTTTTTTCAATGAATTCAACCCGAATTCAAGCAGAATAATATGTATGACAGTTATTGCATGTTTAATCTGTTGGGATTTGTCAGGCTGTATTATGAACTACATTTACAAATGGCTTTTTAGTTTAATATCAAAGCGATTCTTATTGCGAAGAGCCTGCTGAACTTTGAAGTTTCTTACTGTTTTCCCTCCGGATTTAATTAACAAACAAAATGTTCTTTAAAGGCACAGGTCAAAAATTCTGTATGAAAACTTTCTGTCTTCAGCAGAACACAAAAAAGAAATGTTGAAGAATGTAATGCTCACTCTTTTACATATAAACTTCATAAAAGTATTATAAAATGAATCCATTTTGCACTGTTGTTCATATCTTCTGAAGCTTTGTGTGAGGAAAAAAGGATGAAATTAAAGTTGTTATTCACTGAAACTCTTATATATGGTATAACACACCATCCATATTTGAATGGAGGGAAATAGTGTTAGTGAATAATGAATTAAATTTCAGTCATTTGTATTACTTGTAATGTAGTGCATATGGATTTAGAACAAAGTGAAGGTTTGTAAACGAGGCCAGAAATTTGGGGTGAACTATCCCTTTACATTTTGTGTCGTACAATAAATCCAAGTGACCCTTAGAGAAATATTGTAATGCATTTGGGCATAAATGTTTTAAGCATTTATAACATGCCAAATCAATTAAGCAAATGTGTGTGGATGAAAGTGAAGTGTGCACCAGAGGATCGCTGCCCATAAGGTCTGATTATCCTCTGGCAGCTTCCTCTTGTCCATCTGCCAGTATTTGAGTGGAGATTACTCTGTCTCTTTGTCTTTCTGTCTGTCAGAGCTAAGTTAGAGTGCATGCAAAGAGCCTTTGACATTTTAGAAGAATCGTGGTATAATCAAACACCTTCCACAGTGCTCTTTGTGGCTGTTTGTCTCTCGTTCTCTCCCTGTCCCATTTCTTTTCTGATATTCGTTTTCTGTCACTCACTGTCTCATTGTCACCTCCTGTGCTGTCACCTTTAATACTATCATGTTGTTTTTCTCTCTTTATTCTGTTGCTTATTTTTGAAACTTTGTTTTCTTGGCCAGTCTTCCTTAGCCTCATGCAAATATAATATGACCGATCAACCATAGTTTGTTAGCATGCATATTAAGATATGCATTAACATCCTGTTATGATTTTAAGTATGGCTAAGTATGACTTGTAATTGCACAAATGCAATTCAGTTGATGTATAATAATTTTTAGCTTGCATTGATAAGAGATTTTTATGTATATGAGCAGCACTGTGGCACAACATTTAGCTCTTAGCTACAGTTTTACATAAATATGCATATGAGAGTTTGTGCTGTGTCCAAAGCATCCAATCACTCTCAATTGAAAGTACTACAGTGCTTCTGTGAACACATTCACCCAGCGCTGTCACAGAAATAGATTATTTTTTAAATGACAAGGTAAACTATTATTTCAATTGCAATCAACTTCAAGAGGGCAGATACACAATGACTGGCAGAAGTCGCCTTCCCAAAGCAGGATAAGAGAAACATATAAATCATACTACCAGAAAAAAAAAACACTGAGCATAATTAATTAATTGAATTATATTGCTTATATTAGAGTACTAATATTACACTGTCATATCACTGGACACTGTAGTCGCATTCTTTACCATATGGCTGAATGTGATCCTGTAATGCCCTGTGGCTACTTTAATAGCTGATCTTGGCTCTTTGATTGTGAATTATGGAGAAGAAAACATTCACTGTGCCAAATGAAAGTCTTTTACTTTTGCTTCATGGTATTTATGCATGTTCATGTTACTTTAGTTCAAATCCATGTGCTAAGAAATTAATAAATGGAAATGCATAGCGCACTATGTGTGTATATTAACTCTTTCCCTGCCAGCGTTTTTTTTTTTAAGTTGCCAGCCACCGCCAACATTTTCACAAAATTTTCATGGCCCCCTTAATATTTTGTTGTATGAATATCTGAACATGTTCTGTTTTCAAAACAATTCAGTCTTTTCAATATAAAAATCTTCACTACTAACTGACATAGAGCCCTGCACGGGCCACAAATCTAGGCCCTAGCCCGGCCCTGGCCCGAGGCGCTCAGGCCCTAGCCCGGCCCATGTCCAACAGCTTGTCAGAATTTTCGGCCCGAGCCCAACCGGAGCACTTTTTTTCTTTTTTTAAATCCTCTCCATAACGCAGCCTTTGTTGCAGCCATTAAAAAGTTCAGTTTTGTTTTAATTGCAAAGTAGTTGTAATCCTTTTCGTTTCATTATTAAGTTAATTTAGAAAAATGTTTGGAGCACTTCTTTGTTTATTAAGACTCTTAAATCAACACTTGTTCAATAAAAGCCATAGATATAAAACACTAATATAAACATATCACAATGTTAGTTTAAACGTTTATTAGCACTACCACAGTAAAAAGCAACTTTTTTACAAGCTGAGGCGGGCTGCTCTGAGAAAGAAACTAGAGGGTGAGTAAATAACTTTTTTTTTTTTGTAAAACATCAATTGAGACACCACATTTATATAAAAAAAAAGGATAAATTCAAATAATGCAATTCAGAAATTGATTTTTTAATAAGCGGACCTCAGGGGGGAAAATCTACAATATGACCCCTTTAATCCAAGTGAGATCTCTTTGATATGGTTGGTTTAGCTTCACACGATGAAATCTTCAGTGGATGTTTTTGTAGACGTAAAAGCACACATCCTCTCACATTCATTCTGAACACAGACTCATTACCTCAGCCGCTGTGTGCTGTGCCGTACAGGCGGTGTGTTCATTCATTAGGCGTGACGGCTGCTATTGTCAGCTTGTGTTTTCGGGGCTTTTTGTACATGAATGAGTGTGGCGTTAGCAACAATGCTGGATCCCTCATCCTTATTCACAGTAACAGCATGCAGAAATGGCTTGTGTGCACCACCAACGCAGGATTTAATACAAACTTCCTCCCTAAAGGTTTTGAAGGTATGATAGAAATGGTTTTTCCATTGTGTGACTCCTTGTCATTGATGTCCTGCTGTCACATCTTTCACTCCTCCTCTCTTGCTTTATCCCTCGTTCTCAGACTGACCTTACACATTCCCTCCTAATACACTCCTGTCATTTCTCCTTATTTTCAACTCTCCTCTCCTGCCTCACAAGGACCATCTGGACCGGCGGCTCTGATAACACAAACTCCACATGCGCTCCTCTGCAGCATCACACTGACTGATATAGTGCACAGCTCATGGATTAGCCCATCGATCTGCTCTAATCAGTCCCGCGGTCCCTAGAGTGTGCAGCAGACTGTGGATATGCGATTCACAGTAGAGATCAAAATACCACTTTCATTCCATTGTGCCTGATTTGATATATTTGTATGTTACTGTATTTTGATAAACTGTACAAAGGTAAAAAAAAAAAAAAGAAAGCACAATGTCGTCACTAGGGGTGTGTCTGAAGATGAATACTTATTCGGAAAGGCAAGCATAACGACTTTTAATGAATTACAAATTTCAAGCAGAGTCTTTGTTCCTTTTCAAGCTTAGTTCCTTTTTTAAGCCTTATTTTGTTTTGTTATAAAGTAAATATTATTTTTATATATAGAATTTATTAAATTATTAATAATAATAATAGTAAATAATATATTGATTAAATAATTTTATTAATTATACAAGGCATATTTGCTCTAAGGAAACTATAAATGGAATAAAGTTTCGCCTTAAAGGATTAGTTCACTTCTGAATTAAAATTTCTGATAATTTACTCACCCCCATGTTATCCAAGATGTTCATGTCTTTCTTTCTTCAGTCGAACAGAAATTAAGGTTTTTAAGGAAAACATTACAGGATTCTTCTCCATATAGTGGACTTCAGTGGGGTACAATGGGGAAAGGTCCAAATTGCAGTTTCATGATCCCAGATGAGGAATAATGGTCTTTATAATTTATATACTTTTTAACCACAAATGCTGGTCTTGCACTGCTCTGCGATCCACCACACATGACGTAATCGTTAGAAAAGTCACCTTCCACTCGTTGTAGTTTTTCACAAGGAATCCTGTTTGATTACAAATGACGTAATCGATTGACTTGGTTCAGGGCTTATAATGCTTTAACAAAGATTTTTTTTGAAACCCCTATGGGAGAAATGAATGGAAAAAATACTTCCGGAACCAGCGGTGCTGAAAAAGGGGGCGGGCACTGTTGTACTCTTTAGCCCCAGCAAGCCCCGCCCTAGTGCCGCCACTGAAATAATGCAAACTGATGGCTTCGATCAGTTGGATCTCACGGTATATCTGTCTTTGTTTACAAGTCATCAGTAAAAAACTGTTTTCTTATGGAGAATGAATGGAATTTTTACTTCCGGAACCTGACTTACATTTATGTATTTTATCCAAAGCAACTCATTCAAAGCATTCATCAAAAAGCCAACAATCGTTGTAGTACACAATGCCAGGTTTATTAGACAACTAGATTAGGAAACTTGACTTGGGACTGATATACACTGTTTTAACTCTATTTGATCTTTAAGAAACATTTATGAGACAGTTTGTGAAAAAAAAAGGATTGTTGCTGATTTCTAGTTTTATAAATGTGAGTTCACCAAGCAGTTTATGAGATTTTGGTATTTCCCAATTCAAGTAGAAATGAGTTGGTTTTGCATGCCTGAAATAGCTGCCCAGAGGTGTTGCAAATATGGCCGCCAAGTGAACTGACTTGAAAGGGACTTTCAAGCACTGTAATGAGTCATGATTAAAATACATGAAGAAAATATGTAGACAGACACACATAGAGAGACATCTGTAGATTGAAACACTTGATTGAAAATTAGATTTTTTTTTCTTTTTTTCTGAGGGGTCTGTGCTTGTGTGCGCATGTGTGAGTGTAATAGAAAGAGAAGAGATGATTGATTTGTGGGCTTTAAATAAACACGGGGTCTCATCTCCAGCTGGGTCGTTGTTCTGAGCCTGCAGAACTGTCAATCATGCAACACCTCCTGCTCTTTAGCTACAGAGAGAAGCGCAGCTGTGTGCATGTCTGGTTCAATAGCAAGCGACAGGTCGACAGACAGACAGACAGGCAGGCAAGGAGACAGGTAATCTAAAGCAGCAGTTCAAAGGGAAAGTGCAGTGCTTTGTAGACTTTGCTATGATGTATGACTCCTCCTTTCTTATTTTCAGCTCTTGAAGTGAAGAGTACATGATGGTAAGATAATAGATTTTCATCATAATTTTATCTAAGGAAGTGCTCTCCAATTAGTGGACTGCAGACCAGTTTTGGTTCCAGCAAACTGTGGAGATGATGAAAAAGAAGCATACTCTAGCATACTTATAAAAGGAGAACTTATTATGGAAATAATATTCTTTAAAAGAATATACTTGAGAGCGAACTGAATGTAATGTTTTCTGACACTTATTTGCATGTTATTTACAGTTAAATAAATATGTATTATATTTTTTAATATATATTAAATGCAATTAGTTGAATTTAAGAATGATTTTTTTTGCACACTTAAGTAGGACTTATGTAATATGTACTGCCAAATGTACTTAAAAGCTAAAATATACTTTTATGTACTTTATATTTGTAATTACACATTTGATGAAGTTGCAATTTAGTACATTTAAAATATATTAACTTTAAATGTATTATCAAATAACACTACTGTTAAAACTATAAATAGTACATGAACTTTAGACTGTTGGTCAACAGATCAAAACATTCTTTAAAGCACAAAAAAGATTATTAAAACAATAATTTGAAATGTGTTTTAAAGTAAAATTTAATTTGACTTTATTACAAAGTGCACTTTTTAAAAGTGTGTTAAGTGTGTCATGAAAGTGTACTCTTAAGTGTCCTTTTTATTTAATTAATATTATATTATCTGCATGTACAGTATTTAAAAATATATATATATATTTTTAAGATTTGAGGCACAATGAAATTAATTTAGATTCTTTAGCTATTCAACATACTTGCTCCTGTAATAGTGTACGGTATGTTATGATTGTTCAGACCTTTGCGGGGAGGGAAATTTGAAGATTTGACCTTTTGGACGTGAACAGCTATGACCTGGAATATGTTCCCATCACCTGTCTAATTGACTCAGATGAATACGGATGAATCTGAGAATGAAATGTGATCTACAGATGAGATCATATATGGAGAGAAGCCATCATCGCTGTACGCATAGCTACATAAACCATCAAATTTGAACATGTCTGTGTGATGTAGTGTGTTATCTGTGACCTCTGCCCCTAATTCAGCTCCATTTGCGTCTCATGCACATTGAAAGAAAGAGACAAACACTCAGACTCCTGTCAGCATGGAGTCACTGGCAATTTCAACCAATTTATCTTGCGGTTTCAGAAGGGGCAGCGGGAGGTGGAAATTGTTCCAGCTTAACCGTTTCTCTCTTCTTCCCTTCATCCAAATCTTTTTTTGTCTGTACTGTTCTCTCTTTCTCCATTCAATGTGCTTTAATCTCATACAATGAGCTTACCTGTGCCTAGTGAGATGGTGAATGGCTTTCTCTCTTCTAAAAACAGTTTGACCGGTCACGCTGGGCCGCCACATTTCATTAAATACCATGCTTTGCCTTACTGTGTGTTTGTGTGAAGGCAAAGACAGACAGACAGGTTGAGAAAGCTTGTTCCTATAACTTTGATATTTTGCTTTCTTTCTCAGTGTTTCTCAGCACATCTGTTTTATTAGAGAGGATGTGCTTAAATGCAGAGCTTCATTATCAGAGAAGACGATTCAAGACAACGTCTGTCTTGCTCTTTTTTCTTTTTTTTCTTTTTTTTTTTTTTGACAGCTGACAGGAAGCAGTGTATTATTAATATTTAAATCCCTGTAGTCTTCAACCTATTTGTCTTCGTCCTGCTTGTACAAAGTACTGAATCAAATTATATATTTCATTATAATTATATAGGAGACTCTCACATGAACATTAATGTCCATGAAATGCATAAGTCACCACATGAAATGAGGAACCACCACTGATACCTGTTAATATCAGTATTAATTTATCATATTTTTCCCTTTGATCTACTTATGTTAGTCAAGATTTCTTTTTTTTACTACAAATCATAAGAAAGATCTCTCTTTGGCGCTTATTTTTAAAATTATACAGGCTGTTTTGTGCTCCTGTGCCTTTAAGATTTACATGTAAACATCATCTTTGAAATGTGCTGTACAAAAGCCATATACAAGGTAGTGGAATGTAAATATATATTCATCTTTTGACAAGTCATGGAAGTTTTGTTCCTGAATGAAATAGTGTTTGAACTAAACAGTTAACTGAATGATTCAATGACTCACTCATAGACAGTAACTTATTTTGTTCCTGAATGAATCTGAGTGTCTGAAAGAAACCCTAATTAAATGATTCGCTGACTCACTCATAAAGTCAGTCCCTTGTTGCCACCTACTAGCATAACTATTTAACATGCAAAAAAGTCAGAAGGAAAATCTCTTATTCTTATGACCCCATTAAAGTGGTAAAATCCTCAGTCAAACAATACTGGAAGATATTCATTCCTAGACAGATTTCAGAGTAGTTCTGCAGATTGTGCCATCAGTCAGGACAAGGTTGGGTTACAGCTGAGTATTTCTCATCCTCAGCACATCATCCTGTTACCTTGAGCAAAAGGGCTATTTAGTCCAGTGAAGATGGGTAAGAGTGTGTGGGTGAGGAAACAGTGGCCTATAGAGTATTTTTCAAACAGACTGCATTTCTTTGTGAGGCAGACAGAAGGGAGAATATGAGATCAGAATAGTTGAAAGAGATGGCAGGTGGCTAACAAAGAAAGGAAATGGAGCGAACAGATTTTAAAGTGCCCTCAAAAAGAGTGAGTAAAGACGACGTTTATGGGGACGTCTGAGATAAGTGAGGGCATAAATTTGCTCCCAGGCATATAGTGTCATGCAGGAAGACTTTCTGAAGACTGAATATTCATGCCATGTCAGGGCATCAAAAATAGAGAGAGAGATGACTTTCTCAGCTGTTTGTTCATCACTAAAGCTGTGCCTCAAGCCTTTTGTATAGTTCAGGGCAGATCGACTGTGTGTGCGAGTCTGAACTCTCTCTGACTTTCAGTGCCCGCTTGTTGTTTTATTGCAGTCATTATGGTACATTACGGTTTCCATGTCAATTTTAGCTGGTCCCCACATGCTGACAAATGACCATGAGCAACATGCCCCATCTGGCTAGATTTGAGTGAATCAGGGACATATGCTGGTGTTTTATATTGATCTGTGAAGACCCCAAGGAGGTATAATACCTGGAGAGATCTCAACAACTGTTGTTGGACCCCCAGAAAGTTCACGATCTGCCAGCAGTGTGTATAGAAACCATGGAAGTTATTAAACCAAGCCATGAAAGCCATGTGACTGATCATACTTGATTATTATTACCATTATCATTTAAATATAATAATAAAATAAATATAGGCCCGGTTTCACAGACAGGGCTTAGATTAAGCCAGGATTAGGCCTTAGTTCAATTAGGACATTAGGACAGCTTTTATAAACATGCCTTAGAAAAAAATATTACTGGTGTACATCTTGAGACAAAACAATGGCACTGACATATTTTAAGATATCAGTGCAAGTTGCTTTCAGTTAAAGGATTAGTTCACTTTGAAATGAAAATTGCCCCATGATTTACTCAACCTCAAGCCATCCTTGGTGTATATGACTTTCTTCTTTCAGACGGACACAATTGGAGTTATATTAATAATCACCCTGATGCTCCTGAATCTTTATAATGGCAGTGCAGGGAAACCACCGGTTTGAAGCTCAAGGAAGTGCATCCATCCACCATAAATGTACTCCACAAGGCTCCGGGGGGTTAATAAAGGCCTTCTGAAGCGAAGTGATGTGTTTGTGTAAGAAAAATATCCATATTTAACATGTTATAAAGTAAAATATCTAGCTTCTGCCAGACCGCCTTCCGTATTCAACTTATGAAGAAAGTGTAATGCCTCTCGCAGTTCAAAATACTTACGCTGCGTCCTACATCTTCCATATTCATCTTACGAAACAAGTTTTTTCATAAGTTGAATACGGAAGGCGGTCTTGCAGAAGCTAGTTATTTTATTTTAAAGACCCCTGTAGTCAATAATTTTATCCCTTAAAACTCATTTTTGATCACCAAAATTCCATATTTAAAAGTTTTTTCCTGTGAAAAAAAAAAGTAATGCCTTAAAATAGCTTCAATGTAACTCTACACCCTTGCCTCATTTAATATACACGGATCTATGAATATGATAATTAGCCCCGCCTCCACTCACTTGCATGAGCTCAGAGATCCAAATTAACTTACTGAGGTAAACGCTGCACAATGGTATTGCTTTTTACAACGCCGGACACATAACGGTAATTAGATAGACATATGACTTGATTTTCACTACGGGGGACGGTTTTTTTTTACACAAATGGATCAAATGATGGATGGATGCACTTTTTTGAATTTCAAACCGGTGGTTTCCATGCACTGCACTGGTGATTATTAATATATCTCCGATTGTATTCATCTGAAAGAAGAAAGTCATATACACCTAGGATGGCTTGAGGGTGAGTAAAGCTTGGGGTAATTTTCATTTTAAAGTGAACTTATCCTTTAAAACAGCTTTTATTTTATTCCGGGACTAGGATTAAGCCTTGTCTGTGAAACCGGGGGATAATATAAATAAAACCCCTCTCTGAACTTTAACCTTTGGTGGTTGTTTTTACCTGTGTGCAGGTGTGTGGATGAAGGCCACGCGGAGCAGTCGCATGAGAGAGAAGCGGGCGGACTTTGTAGCCGGCTGTCTGGGTGGACGGGTCATCGCTGCGGGGGGACTCGGTAAGTAACTGCCGATGTTGAATAGATTATGCAAATAGGATCAACTGAGTTTAGAAAATCAGGAAAGAAATCTACAAAGCGCAGCACAGGGACTGTCATTTTTCAGAACAACCTGCGGCAGAAACGGCCTCCTAATAAAATGCCATATCAAGCAAATGGATTCATTATGTCAGGTCTTTATGTGCAGCCATGAGTAAGTACTGTGCACTAATATCACCTAGCAACAAGAATCTACCTCGCAGTACATCGACAACAATTACAGGCCACATCTGAACAACTTTACGAACTTTGCGACCTTCTCTTTGGAAGCAATCTGCATAATTTGCATTGATATTTTTAGCGTGTAGTTCGATCAACATTCCCTTATCCATTTGTTTCATTTATAAGCAGAACTTAGTTTTAATTGGAAAGTCAAAGAATCACACTTAGCTTCATTATGAATCAATGAATATGTGAAATCGCTCAACGACAGCCTGTTCCCTAGACTGGCATGTCTTTAAACGAAATGATTTGTTCATTTGGGTCTTTACGCTCCAGTGAAGAGGCTCTGAATATCAGGCTCAAATGCTGCCTTATTTCTTTCCAGTCTGTTTGTCTGTGGCTACATTACTAGAGGGAGAATGAGAGATTTCTTCAATAAATGTCAGCTCAAAGAGTGGGCGAGAAATTTCTGCATCTTCCCAAAAAATGATATTTAGGGCAGAGCGTTGCAGATTATACATGGCACATTTTTATTTCATATTTTCCTGTCTAGAAATAGACAGAATTTCAGGCATCACAGGAGCCGATGGAGGATTGTGTGCGTGTGTATTTTCACTATTCATAGAATGTGAGAACATTCACGTTTGAGCGTCGCACTACTTCCTTATTCACCTGCTCGATCTATCCTCTCTTAGTTGTTGTTATTTCTTTCTACCCTGTCCCCCCTTCATGTCTTCATGTCATGTCGCAGGTGTGTCTTTTCCTCCCTTTGTTTTTAGTGTCACTGCTGTTGCTGTTCATTTTTTTTTATCTGGTGCTGTTTCTGAGCTATTTTTGTGTCTCCTTCAGTGGCCTCTTTTCATCGTCTTTTTCTTCTGTTCGTCCTTTTAAGCTGCCGTTGTTGGACACTCAGACAATTCAGACTTATGCACACACATACACACACACAGATATAATGATATAACTGGAAGAGATGCTTCATTCCCTGTAGCTCCTCGTGTCTTTCCAGAATTAATGGCTGCTATTATGTCCATACTTGAGAAATTGCTCTTCAGATGATTTGTCCCTCAATCATCTATGGCCTCATTCACATGTACTCAGTTATGCCCATATATGCTCATTAGTTCAGGTATAGACCCTTTTCACAGACCGTGATTACACGTTTTAACGATCATCAATATCGTAAATCCTGCAAACTTTTTTATATTTTTTAAAACGTAGGTACATTTATAACACTATACTTAGTATTATATTAGCTTTGCATTAAATTACAATAATCTAGTTAACGCTGCTGTGAGGGTGTTTCTAATACAGCAGCTATGGGAGTGACGGTAAAGTTGAAATCTTTCTCTCTTCTGACTCCCGTTATCGCTCTCTATTTTTTTTCTTCTTTTTTAAAGTTGTGAAAACAATATTGTGGAGTTTTTCTTTTGCTATTTGAGCAAATAGAAACACAAAAAATATATTTAATGTATTCTCTCATTCACCGCAATAGAATTTTACCCAACTATGATGACTTCCGCTTCTGAGAAACCCGGAAAAGGGTCTATTATGGCAGCATCAGTGTAAAGAAATGATTGAATTAATGTATTTCCAAGGTGAATGTACTAAGGTAATTGGGATAATTAGGATTGATTTACTCAAGAGCTGCTTTGTTTGTCTGAAAAATTGTCTGAATTTTGCCGTTTTTGTCCTTTTTGCCATTCACGATGACTCATTTCTCACACTCTTCCTACTAGTCCCGTTCACTGTGTAGTGAATGATTTGACAGTTTTGTGCATTACATGCATAACTGCGTAAAATGCCTCAGTTGCTTAATGTTCTCTCATGTGTCTGGTGAGTTCAGCAAGATGTCACCATAGACATGAGCAGAGACAATTTCCACTTTTCCATCCTCTCTTTCCACTCTGACAGCTGCTCTCAGTTGTAGCGTGAGAAAACCTGGCATCGTGTTGATGTTTACATTGTTACCATAACAACACTGGATATTTACGACACTTTATGAACAAACAAATCAGATTATGTTTCATAAATGGCTTTTATACTGTCATTGTAGTATATGTATTTTGACTGTAGTGATGAACAACATTTCAGCAACCAAAAATATTCGGACGAAATTGTCATAAAATGTATCACCTGAGAACACTAAAACCTGAACAGCAAAAAGAGTTCAATTATCCAAACTTTAGTTTTGGTTTCAGTTTTCAACTAAATTAAAATTTTGGTTTCAGTAAAAAAAAAATTGTTTCAGTGCATTACTAGTTTACAAATTGTCAATTTGGATTTAGAAACCAAATAAGTTTTGTGTACAGTCTGAACAATGCCTAAGAAATCTGCTTTGTGTTATGTATTACATTTTTAACATTTATTAATCTCTTTGATTCCTGCTGATGGTTCAGCTTCATTTAATGTTATTTGTTGCTGAATTGAAGCTTTATTTAGCTGTGTGTAAATATTTAACATTTAAATTTTGTTTTTTGATTTAGATCTATGATATATTTAACGGTAATATTTAAGATTTTCATTTCTGTAAGGTGGAAAGCTCCCTATAGATCAGTGGTGAAAACTTTTTAGAGTGGCGTACCCCCTGAGGCATTTAACATCCTTCTGTGTTATCCCACCTCTTCCACTTAGACTGCAGTCACACCTTTTCCATTAAGGGACAATATTTGCCCACTTAAATTGATTGCAATCCAGTGCATTTTTTTAACTTTATAAATACCTTAATAAAATAATGTTTTAAATAAAAAATGTTCAATAGAGAGATTATGCAATGATGTTAAAGGTGCAGTGTGTAGATTTTAGCGGCATCTAGCGGTGAGGTTGCGAATTGCAATATAGAGAAGCTACAGTGGCCAACACAGGACAAAGATGTCATCCTCTGAGACAGAAGATAGTAGCCAGTCAAGCAAACACGCTCTGTAGAGCAGTTTGTCCGTTTAGGGCTACTGTAGAAACATGCCGGTGCAAAATGGCGTCTTCGGTGTAAAGGGACCTGCGGTGTATGTAGATAGAAAGTCTAAGGTAATAAAAACATAACAGTTCATTATGCAAGGTCTTTATACACCACTGAAAACATAGTTATGTATATTATATTGCATTTCTGTCAATAGATCCTCCTAAAATGTACACATTGCACCTTTAAAAACAAAGTTATACTTTTAAATATTAAACTAAAACCGCCAGTAGGTGGCGGTAAGTCACTGTGTTAATGAGTGAGTCATTGATTCATTCAGTAACGAAGCAAGTGGCACTTTGTATTGCACATGTTTTGCTATCGAAGAGAGTTTGAGTGTTAAATAGATCTCTATGCACAGTCTATAGGCTATTTGATCTTCTTGCTAGTAAGTGCTAAAACCCCACTTTTACAAACGTACATGGTCAAGAACGCAAGTAATGTAGCACGATTTGCTAAGGCAGCATTCTCTGCACACAACCTATCATATGCACGCTGCTTGTGTGGCTGCAGTCAGTTTTGACCGCAAACGAGGTAATTTGATTGGATGTCATGTATTTGACCTTTTATGGTATTTTGCCTGTTAGAAATACGTGCTCGGTTTTAATGTTATTTTAAGGTGGGGTAGAATTAAAATGAACAACAAAACCCCTCTGTCACCCCAGTTTGGGAACCACTGCCATAGATGGTGGTGAGAATTGTCCCGAGAGTGAAATCATTCAGCAAAGATAAATCCAGCCTTTGCAAAAACAGCTTCTACAAATCTGCTTTTACAAATATGTATTTGTGTGAACATACGAGCGCCTGAGGATGCGTAGAAACATGCAGGAGCTCTCGACGTGAGTGCCGGAGCACCGCTCGACGTGACACTTCTGATTACCGCAAGCGGATTTGCCCAAGTGTTTGTTCTACCAGGAAATTATGATAACAATAGTCACCGCACCAGCCCGTCCATATCATCTGCACTTCAATTTGAGTAACCATGGAAACTTAGTGGCTGGTACCGTATGATGATTTAGGTCTCGGCACCAAAGGCAAAAGAGTGAAAACATCCAGCCTAGTCTAACTGACCCTGGGAAAAATGAGAAAATGTTCGTTGTTCACTGCGACTGCAGTGTTTGTGCCAGGATTTACCAGGGAAACTTTGTTTTTATTTATTTATTTATTTATTTTGCAACATCAGAGGAAAAGTTTTCTGAAGCATAAGCCACAGAATCTGTAGGAGTTACATAATTTGAAGAAATCTGCATTGAGCCACCTGTTCAAACCTGTTTTAGTCCCAAAACCCACCAGGTGGCAAGTGCTTCATCTGCGAGAAACATCAGCAATGTGTGTGTGCTGTGAGAGTGAGAGCGCTGTGGATGCTGTATGCTAATGTGGAGAGGGTGTTGTGTTGATTGAATGGCTGGAGAGGCTGTCTAATGTGTATTGCTTTCTGCACATCTGCCTGTGAATCCAACTCATAGGCAGCTCACACTGAAATATTCAATACTAAATGTGGAAATTCTTCTTTTAGGCTTTGACATGTGGACTGGGAGACTTGTTTAGAGTGTTTGATTAACTTTTAGTACTGGACAAGCAGTTTTCTGTCCTGTGTGTTTCTTTGTGAATCAGGAAGTTTGGGAGGGAAATATTGAAGGGTTCATTCCCCCCATTTTTTAAATAGCCAATAGTTTGCGTCACAGCCGTGGATTATGCTTTGCTACTTGTTAGTTGATTTTAGGTGGTGTTGGGGGAGGAGCTTCTCATTCTAGAGAGCATCTGATTGGACAAAAATCTGAGTAGTGCAGGATGAGTCATCAAATTTTTTAGTGCATTTTCTCAAAAGAAAGCTGGTAAAAGTTTTTGTTTTTATATATAATATATAATAATATAATTATTACATTGTTTCTGAAATTAAGCAAATGGCTTTTATTATTGACTTAAGTTTTATTATTGGCTTAACTAAAGTCACACAAACCATTTATATAGTAAATGTTTATAAATATATAATATAAAAAATATTATCTGGAAATATTGTTTTGAATGTTGACTAGGGCTGCACGATTTATTGCAATTAAATCAAGCAAAGGCTGCGATTATTTTATGCTCAGCTTGTCAGAGCTGTACGGATCCGTGATCAGCAGTAAATGCTTCTCCATCTGAAAGCCAGAGGGCGCTCTTGTGCAGAAACTCCAAAGATGCCCTGCCGCAGAAGAAGATAACACGCAATAAACAGAAGATTGAAACGCTTTGATTAATTAAACATGACTTATAAACACACGACTGCCTTATTCTGTGTAAGAAGCCAAATCATCTCACAGAAGGATGCTCAACTGTTGTTATGAAGTGAGTTTGGAGTAAAAACATGTTATTAAATGTTGTCTTTTGTTGGACAAGATGTTAATAAATGCTGTTTGACGCATGTTGCTTTTTCAAATTTACATTATAAGCAACTTAAACTCACAGTGCTTTCAGATGGATTAGCATTTGGAGCCATACTATATTGACAAGTGGCGCACAGAAAAATAATTGCAGCCTTTGCGATTTCATAATCGCACTTAGAATTGCGTTTAACTTAGTTAAATGTTATTTTTCGTATCGTGCGATAAATCGTGCAACCCTCATGTTGACATTATTTTCTTTTCTATTAACTATTGAGTATTATAAAATTAAATAACTGTTATAAACTAGGACTGTCAGTAGTATAGAAATAATCTTATGTATAAAGATTGATCTTATGATTTCTGATCATTTGTGAAAAGCAGAAGGAAACAGTAAAATGTAAAAAATGCAAATATATTTAATATTTTTATTGAATACTTAAAAGGTAATATTTATTAGTAGTAATTACATAATAATAACTATTATTATAATTTAACTTATTTAACATGCTAACTTTAATAGGCATAAAAATACATTTTGTAAAAAAAATAAATAAAAAAAAATCCGTCAATTTTAATGGACCCCCAAGCACCGAAAGCCTCTGCACTAGTATATAGATTACCTCACATCTATGGTACATGGTTTAATCCTGTGTTGAAAATGCAACATTTAATATATTTCATGGTTTACATCAAAGTAAGCCATTGTTAAAAAAATTATTATGTTTCTGAATTGCGACAATGATTTGTTCTGTTGTATTGTGTGCTTTCAGGTAACCAGCCGTCCCCGCTGGCGTCAGTGGAGAGTTATAACCAGCTGAAGAGGAGATGGGAACCCGTGGCCCCGTTACCCAGCCCTCGCTGCTCCTGTGCCTCCATTCAGACCCCCAACATGCTGTTCCTCATTGGAGGGGTGTCCCAGGGTCCCAGCAATGCTGTGGAAGCCCTCTGTTTGAAAGAGACCGTCTGACACACACATACACACACACACACACACACACTAATGGACAACTATAACAAATCCTCACATGCTGTACTTTCCAGAGTGTAGACTCTGCAAACACACACACACATACTGACGTCAAGTTGACGTGTGTGTCTCTGACAAATATTCACAGACTTTCCCCTCAGAGGACGCATTAGCTTTATACTTTGAATAGTGGAGACAATCTACTGGAGCTTGGACAGCGTTCCACACCTCTGGACAGAGGAGTTTTGGACTGGAGATCTAAGACAAGCAAAAAATATAAAAGTATATTAATTAATTGAAAAATATTTATATATATATTTATTATAACAATGTATTAATACATTGTTATAATATATATATAACATTTTTATTAACATATAGAATAACAAAAAACAAAAATATAGATATAGATGTGCAGACCTACACCGACAGGCACACGCAACACTCCAGGCGCCTTTGAACTGTACAGCATTTTCAGTATAAAAGCAGGGTAATTTTCTGGCAAACTAAAGAGGAACTTAGGGCCATATCCACCACGCTGCCACAGCACCCGTCTGAGGTAGCATGTTTAGCACTTTTTGTACTATTGACAAACAGAATCTTCTGCGCGAGACTTCAGAAGTGGGAGGCGGATGCGTGTACGTGTGTGTTTTTGTACCTTCACAGCCATGAACGTGTGAAATAGAGCATTGTTATGAGTGGAAAGAGCAACTTATAATGGCAAATCACTGATGCCTCACTGTAGCAAGAGACAAGGGAGAAGGATGACAATGTGGTTAATCTTGCTGGTTAATTAAAGGAATGTTCCGGGTTCCTTGAGAGTATTTGTGACATACTGTTGATTAGCACATACAATAATTTTCATGTGTCCATCAGTTATTAAAATCAAGCAAATATGTTTACAGTAAGCCGTGTGTCCACCAAAGCTTTTTTCCCAGCGGCTAGCATACTTATCCAATTGTTTTCAACGGGAGCGACGCGTTTTTTTAAACGCCAGGAGCGAAGGCGCTGAGCACTCAGCGTTTTTTACTAGTCACCTCCAGTTGAGAGAAGAATGTTCAACTTTGAGTACAACGACATCAACAAGCAGAGAATGGAACAAAATGGATGAGAAGTTAATATTGCTGGCCTCCGAACATACAGACGTGGACAAAATTGTTGGTACCCTTGATAAATATGATCAAAGATGACTGTAAAAATAAATCTGCATTATTTATCCTTTTAATCTTTAATTCATAAAATTAGCAAAAATCTTACCTTTCATTGAAGAAAAAGAATTGAAAGTGGGGGGAAAATCACATTATGAAATAAATGTTTTTCTCCAAAACACGTTGGCCACAATTATTGGCACCCTTTTATTCAATATTTTTTGCAACCTCCTTTTGCCAAGATAACAGCTCTGAGTCTTCATCTATAATGCCTGATGAGTTTGAAGAACACCTGACAAGAGATCAGAGATCATTCCTTCATGCAGAATCTCTCCAGATCCTTCAGATTCCCAGCTCCATGCTGGTGCTTCTTCTCTTCAGTTCACTCCACTCATTTTCTTTAGGGTTCAGGTCAGGGTACTGGGATGGCCTTGGCAGAAGCTTCATTTTCTGCTCAGTGACACATTTTTGTGTTGGTTTTGATGTTTGTTTTGGATCATTGTCCTGATGGAAAATCCAACCACAACCCATTATTGGATTTCTAGCAGAAGCGGTCAGGTTTAGGCTTTTTTATCTGTTGGTATTTGATAGAATCCATGATACCATGTATCTGAACAAGATGTCCAGGACCTCCAGCAGAAAAATAGGCCCACAACATTAAAGATCCAGCAGTATATTTAACAAAGGGCATGGGGTTCTTTTTATCCATGTGTGCACCAAACCCATCTGGTGGGTTTGCTGCCAAAAAGCTCTTTTTTTTAGTTTCATCTGACCATAGAAGCCGGTCCCGTTTGAAGTTCCGGTCGTGTCTGACAACTGAATATGCTGGAGATTGTTTCTGGATGAGAGCAGAGGATTTTTCTTGAAACCCTCCTGAACAACTTGTGGGGATGTAGGTGCTGTTTGATTTTTTTTTTTTTAGGCTTTCTGAGACTCAAGACTCAACTAATCTCTGCAGTTCTCCAACTGTAATCCTTGGAGAGTCTTTGACCACTCAAACTTTCCTCCTCACCGTGCATTAGGACGATTTAGACACGTCCTCTTCCAGGCAGATTTGTAACATCTTTAGTTGATTGGAACAGGCGTAAAACTCGTGGCAAAACGTATATGTTTTAAAACAAAAACGCACTATTGTAAACGGGGCCATAGTATGGGTACGTCTGATTTTCAGAACACCAGCCATGTCGGAATTTGAAAAATTCAATATAATGTTTTTTTAGACTTATGTTAGCATATATTGTGTTTAATTTTTATGGTAATACTTTTGAAACTGTCTCTTTTAATAGTCATCCAGACTGATCACTGTAAGTGCATTACTGTAAACATGTATCATATTTGTTTGTACTAGCTGATGCACTTGTTTTCTTCACTAAGTAAACTTGTTTTGAACCCAGAACATTCTTTTAATACCAGTGAAGTTTAAAGAGAGGGAAGGTCTGATAGTGTTCCTTTTTCTGGAGTGGGCTGTATGCGGAAAACCTTGACACTAAAATATTCGACACTCAGCGCGTTAAACACAGGAAATGTGTTCGCCGATCAAGTTCACATGCAGTGATATTCATATTTAATTGGAAGCTTTTTCTTCAGGGTAAGAGCTAATTAAATCTAGCCAAAGTAGTTGCAATTCAAGGCTCACATTAACTGTTTCTGAGTGACCCATTTACAGGACGAGAGATGAACGCTCTCAGGAGACGTGGAGGAGGACAGAGGGCTCACTTCCTGTAATTTGTGATGAGATAAAACCCTTGACGTAGACCTCATATGCCTCATTTTCAGTTCACCAGTGCCCTGTGAGGGTCTTGTATTGCCCTCACTGATGATTTGACATGGGTATGGGGTCACAGAGCTCATTTAGCATGCCGAAAACAGAAATCATGTATGTCAGGAATTCACATTGCTTAGTTTGTATGCACCAGGTGCATCTTCACTAGGAGAGGTCAGTATGGGTTTGATTTATCTGGTCTGTGCGTGTTTGTATAAATATGTGCACCCACACACCGATTATCATCTGATCTCAGATGGTTTGCTGACCTGTTGTTATTGGGCGATATGATGCCTGAGGGCACAATAAGACATTCATACATATTCATACTGACCGTTGTTTTGAGTGCAAATGGCTGTTTGTGTGTTTTTAGTTGGAATATTAAAGGGATAGTTCACCCAAAAAATAAAAATTCTGTCATCATTTACTCACCCTCAAGTAGTTCCAAACAAAGGAAGATATATGTGACCCTGGACCACAAAACCAGTCATAAGTCGCATGGGTATATTTGTAGCAATAGCCAACAATTAATCGTATGGGTCAAAATTATCATTGAATCTTTTATGCCAATAATCATTAGGATATTAAGTAAAGATCATGTTCCATGAAGATATTTTGTAAATTTCCTACCGTAAATGTATCAAAAATGTATTTTTGTGAGTGGATATGCATTGCTAAGGACTTCATTTGGACAACTTTAAAGGCGATTTTCTCAATATTTAGATTTTTTTTTTGCTCCATCAGATTCCAGATTTTCAAATAGTTGTATCTCGGCTAAATATTGTCCTATCCTAACAAACCATACATCAATGGAAGGCTTATTTATTCAGCTTCCAGATTATATATAAATCTTAATTTAAAAAAATTGACCCTTATGACTGGTTTTTGTTGTCCAGGGTCACATATTTGGAAGAATGTCAGTAACCAAACAGATCTCGCCCCCCATTTAAGAAAAATAAGTACTATGGTAGTCAATGGGGTACTTATTACCGACATTCTTCCAGATATATTTGTGTTCAGCAGAACAAAAATTCATACAGGTTTGGAACTACTTGAGGGTGAGTAAATGATGACAAAATTTTAATTTTGGGGGGAACTATCGCTTTAAGTACTGAATGTTAGTTTGGTTTACATTCAACATTAAAATGCCTCATAGAAACATAAGAATCAAAAGAACAACACATTAAATCTGCATACTTGTTTTAGATTTATGCCTCCCCAAAGACTGTAATGATGTGCTGGCTGACGACAGTCTTGTGCATCATGTCACAGTGGAAACAGACAAATAGATGGATATTTATGCCTGTACGAAGCCATGACAGTCATCCTGCTCACAGACAACAGAGGACTGGAAGATGTGTGACAACGTCAGAAGATGAGCTTTCAGAGTTTTATTTTATTTTTAATTTGGCCTCATTAATGTTGGCTCTGCTGCAGGCTAACTCAAATGGCGAATTCATTTTCACTTTGCTTTATATGAGGTTAAATGTCACAGTGTGGTTCAAATCTGAAACATCCTCCAGCACGGCAGAAGACGACAATGTGTGAATAGATGATCTAAGGGAAAGAGATAATGCCAAGAGAAATATACCTCTAATTTTTTCTTGTCTACGAATTCTGCAACAAGACACATGACACATTTTTCGTTTTCACTCGAGTCTCGTTTCTGCTGCCTCTATAAAATGGAAACACTGAACGTCTTTACTCATGAAAAAACGTCTCGAGATGTTAAACAGAGCTGGTGAATGAGGGGCTTCAGTGGGTGAAGTAAGCTTATATTTTCATATCTAGAGGTGCGAAATGTTTTACTCGAGTTTATTTCAGAGGTGTCGTTCAGACCTCTCCACAGTGCTTTAAATTACTTTAGGCAATTCAAATCATTGGACTCTGGGCTTTTTTTTATTATACAAACATGTTCGAATGCATTTCGTCTTTTACCCTTATTTGTATGTAAATCACTTTGGAGTAAACGCTGTGTATGATCACCTAAACTCTTAAGTAGCAATTGTTTTGCAGTGATTTTTCATGTTTCTCCATGTTCTGAATATTCTCTGTGGTGGGTTGTTAAAATAATGCAGTTCTTCAGTGTTTCGTGGATTAACATGTTTGTTTTGTTGATTTGTGAGGTGACAGGTTGTCATGTTGACTTGTAATCTGAGGAGCTGTAGAGATGGTCTGTTGTTTCAATATGATGTTGTGCCGTCATATAGTGGTGTACTAGTGGTAGCTGATGGCCTCTGACAGTCTTCAATATGCAGTGCCGATATTCTGGGCGTATTTCAGCTTCTGACTCATAATCTCCATAAAAAATCAATCAAAATCCACATTATTTCACTGCATAATCTCTAATCTAGACTGATAAATCTTGGTTTTAGCCCTGAGCAGAAAATGCAATTTTAGTTCATGTTTTTCCACATCTGAAATATTGCCATGGAGGATCGTTTCACACTGAGGTAGATGAGCAGAGACACACGGTCGGCCCAGGGGAACTCACAATGTCCCATGAGATTACAATGCACCCATCCACACAGTGCAAGCTGTTTTACCCTCTAGCGTACTGTTGTCGACCACGCACTGATTCAACCTCTGTTGTTACACTTTGAAAACAGGTAACTGTTATCCATGTTTATTCTGTGAAGAACTATGGGACAGTAGAATTGATGTTGTATGAGCACTGTAGGCATGAACCTGTGTGAGATGGGACAAGATTTATTCAAAACTAGGCTGTTGATGGCTGTTAATTGAAGCTTTATATAAAACTGCTAATATTCGAGTCTCATTTACAAGTCTTAGAGGGATAGTTCACCCAAAAAAAGAAAATTCTCTCATTTACCCTAATGTTATTCTATACCTGGATGGCTTAGTTTATTCTGTGGAACAGAAGACATTTCGAAAAAGTTTTTGTCTGTACAATGGGGTCCAAAAGTTGAATTGTTTAAGAACTCAAGAGTGAACATTTTTTCAAAATATCTTTATTTCATGTTCCACAGAATAAAGTTGTACCGATTTGGAGTGGCATAAGGTTGAGTAAATGATGACAGAATTTTCATGATTGGGTGAACTATTTTGTTAAATGTGCTGTACTGTAAGTGCTAGTGTTCCAGTATTTTAATAATTTCAAACACACAATCTGTTGAAAATTCTCTACCGTTCAAAGCCATGAACGTACAAAATGATTGGCAGAGTCTAACTGGATAAAATAGCGCAGGACACCCTCTTTTTTACAGAATATTGTTCTGTCACAGAGACAGGTGTGAAATCTCAGGACACCTATTTCAGTGATATCTGTCAGATTATAGTTACATTTTCAAGTGTGGTATTCACAAAATTGCTTACAGCACCTTTAATGTTGTCATCAGAGTGAAGAATAGTTTGAAAGCAATATATAAAATGCACAGATTATCAGTGAAATCTCTGGCACTGGTTAAAGCCCCCATTGTATGTTAGCTGGGATTTGAGCTGCATATCACACTTCACTTGAAACTTAATAGATGGGTTGACATGGTTTGGATTTATATCTAAGTTGTGTTGAACAGGGTTGACACACAATTGCGAGTCCAGTTCAGTAGTTCAGTGCCTATATATGTGAGGTAGTGCCTCTACTGCGATTTCTGTAATAAACTCTTTGAACATTTCTATGTGATCCTGTGTGGTTCAATGTCTCTTCCTTGAAGTTTAACGTAAGGTGCTGTTCACTTAAACATCGCATCCATTTGATTTTCCCGGCAAAAATATACAGAGTCCTTCAAATAAAAATCTATCTACAGGCTTCCATAGGAAGTTGGGGAAGGTCTCGTTTTTTAAGTTTTGTTACAAGCTGTTCACACATTGGCATTGAATAAGAGATTATTACATTAAAATTCGTACATATTGCCCATTTAAAATCTTGTCGCTAACAATGTTGGGGAAAGTTACTTTTAAAAGTAATGTGTTACACAATTGCTTTCCCTGACAGCAACATAGTGTCGGCCCAGATCTGGCCCGCAACTGGTCCGAGTGTAATCCACATGTACCAGATGTGGACCGGATCTGGGCCACACTATGTTGCTGTCTGGGTTAGTCCCTAAAAAAGTAATTTTTATGAAAAGTAATGTATTACGTAACTTTTTCTCACCTGGGTTCTATTTTGGCAAATGTAAAAGGCCCTTTCACACCAAAAGTGTAATGAATAAGCCTCAGGCTGAAGGAAATGCACATTCACGCCTGTACAGTAGAGGGCGCAGCTCGAACAAACCTTTCAGTTGTGCTGCCATTATGGAAGAATGGGGGGTTATGCGCAATCTTAACTTCCGTATTCTGTAAAACAAATCAGATCGCTTCTGGTTTAGGTCTTTTGTATGTGCTTCATGAAAAATTAGCTGTTTTATTCAAGATAACTTAAAAGGAGCGAGCAAAGATGAGCATAACTGATGTCCCCCGCATATGCAGATTGATATTTAAAAGTTTTTTTAATTTTTCTTCTTCACACTAACGTTTAGATTTTTAAAAGAATAAAACACCTATAAGAATGTGAACTAGGTAGTTTCGCTGATTACCTTAAAAGTCCATAGAGATGCCGTCAGTTCATATTGCTGTTAACACTTTCTCTGACAAGCAGATGCAATGAGACCAGTTTTCTGGTTTGGTCATGTGACGTTCGACATATACCCTATAGGACGCAGGAGAAGAAAGTTCAACAATCTTCAGCAAAAGAATAAAAAAAACGTGATGTTTATCTAAAGTCATTTTTGCGTATTATTAGTATGGTCGAATTGGATCATCGAATGACTGCTGCAAAGACATTGGTTAATAATGTATATTTTTGTAATTTAACATTTAATTATTGCAGGTTACTACAATAAGCATCATGTTTACACAGCACATACAACTCCTTTGCGTCTTACTGCTGATTTCTCTCAACATGGGGACAAGAGAGGTGTCTCTCTTTCAATACATGGGAAAACAAAGTAACTTGCGTTACTTATTTGAAAAAGTAACTTAGATATTTTGTTGTACATTTAAAAGTAATGCGTCACTTGTTACTTGAAAAAGTAATCTCGTCTGATCACGCTAATGTGTGATGCGGCGCAACGGGCAAAGACGTAGTTGAAAGTCTAGCGCATGTTTACATAAAAATAGTAATTAAAAACGGCTCAGTGTAACGAAAAATTGTGAAAAGTGAATTGTGATTTATATTTTCTTTATTTATTGATTTCCAAGATAAACTATAAAAGATAAACGAATTGTCCCAAAAAGTCACCACCATTTATTTTGGATGAAGTAGGCTAGCCTATACAACCAGAGCATCTTCAAATGCCACTAAAAACTCTTGGCAAGACGGAGATTAAAGATGTCTTGTTTCTGGCTTCGCCTTTTGCTGTTGATTTACGACTTTGTTGTCTGGCAGCTGTCTAATGACACTCCCCACCTCACATATTTCTGTGCTATTAAAAAAAACAACTAATCCATTTATTTCAAACAGGCTGCACAAACAATTAGATGAAGGACATGGCCAAATAATTCATTCATTTGCATTAAAAAATAATTAACAGTAAACTGTAAAGTGCTTAAATAAGCCTTTGAATCTCTGCTCAGGTAACTGCTGATACCCTAATTAAACAGCAGCAGCCAGTACTTATCCTAATTTCTGATTTTTAATTTCCCCGCAGTGTGTATGTGCTGTGGATCATTATTACTCATTTTGATTAAAGGAGCGAGATGTAGGCTACCGTCAGAAATACTACTCTCGCTTCCCTGCTGTGTTTTGGGCGAGGGGCGTGTGGAGGTGGGTGGGATGAGAGACAGAGGAAATATTTATTCACTGCCCTGGCAACTGGATCAGACATTAATCTCAATTCAGAGAGCCATGAATAACTTTCTTCTCTGTGTCTTTTTTGATTGCATAATGTTGACACCCGCGGTCAGTACGCTGACTAACACCGAAGTAGTGTCATTCTGAGGTACTTTTACATTAGTAATCGCATTAAATAAATATTTTTAATCCTCACAAGACTAATTTGACTTTAAGGTCTTTAATCCGAGCAAATATAAACTACATTTTGTGTGTAAATCAATCACCATTCCACTATGTATTCATTGTGTTTTAAAAGAAATAGGCTAAAAAAAAATGATAAAAGTGTAGCCTTTGTAACACTGACACCCAGGGGCATCTGTTAGTATTTTTTTTGTAAAGTGGAACTATAGAAAGAACTTTGTTTACATTTTAATTACATTTGTGCTTTCTCCTCTTGCCCATATTAATGATTTGCAGGCTATATTTGTGTCATGATAACTGATTTAGTGTCATATCAGATTAGACTAGTGATGAATAATTTTATATAATAATCATAAAAATCAGCACAGCTCAGCAGTTTAATAAAACTAAAGATATTAAAATCCAGGTATGACTTATAATTGTAATTAAGCACATTCAAAGTGAACTCACTCAGTGCTCGTTTCTCCATCAGTCAGTCCTGATTACTGCCTCATTTGGAGTTGTTATGACTCTACAACTACTAAATCGTTTTAATATCTAATTGATTTTAAAGGCATTGTAATAACACTGGCAAAGATTTGTCATCTGGTGCATGGCACAAAAGAAAAATACAAGTAAGCTATGTGTGAAATGAATAGTAAAAAAGGTTTTTAGGCTTAAACATTATTTGCATTTTTAAATATGTGTTGTTTACATGTTCTCCATATTTGTTATTGTATTCTGTATTAATCCAATGGGATTATTATTTTATTGTGCAATGAGTGGCCTGGATATCTCTAGGCCAGAGGAGCTTATCCTCATCAAGTATGTAGTCAGCACTTTGGAAAAGGTCTTTAAAGTTCACGGACTGAAAAAACACAGACCTTATGTAGCCTACTATACCGGCACTTGAACACACACTGACCGTCTTTGACAAGTATGTTGACATGCAGGTGTGTGTAAACAGTACAATGCATCAAAGCATTGTGAACATTGTAATACAGGCACTTCTCCCTTGCATACTGAATATAACAAGATTATTATAGTGAAATCATACCATCAGTGTGCTGCTTTGCATATATATCACTTATAAAAAGGTTAGCTCCTGTCCTTGATTCTGATTGGTCAATAGTTGTGTTTTTTTCACGATAAAACACGGCTATGACAGCTTCACCCAACGGTTCTGTGTATTACTACACAACACCCTTAGCAACCACTCTTAACAACATAAACTGTTTGTTCTCAATTGATATTGTTCATTGAAGCTTGCTGTATTATGTAGAAGAGTATTGTGTGAAAGAAATCGAGTGAGCGAGTTTATTACCTGCATTCAGGTTTAGCATTTTCCTCAAGGTCAGTCCTATGTTCATAATAAAAAAATCTGTTTAAATGTCCGATGTGTTATCTTGTCCTTTTAACAGTTAAGGGGTTTTCCGTGACTGACAGCGCTAGTCAAAGCATTTGTCAGTTGTGTCTTGTTCCGTGTTCACAACAATTTAGTCTTTTCAATGTAAAAGTCTTCGCTACTGACTGACACACATATAGACAGCCTTTGCTGCCATCTAATGCCGTAATAATGTAACTTCTGTTGCTGTTCACTTTCAGGGACTATTTTTTCCGGCAGAAGGAAGGCTTTAGTGAAAGTTTACTTCATGAAAGTTGCATTGTTACATATTTTTGGCTTTAATATTTGAATTGTGGGGTAGCCTAACCGTTTTATAAAAGCAATAAGGTACTCAAGGCTAGTGCTTTATCGTGAATAAGTCACGGTTGAACACCGCAAAACACCCTTCAGCCATGACTTATTCATGATACAGCACAGCCTCTCGTACCTTATTGGTTACATACAGTGCCCTCCACAATTATTGGCACCCTTAGTAATTATGAGCAAAGGCGACTGTGAAAATAAATCTGCATTGTTTATCCTTTTGATCTTTCTTTCAAAAAATTCACAAAATGATAACCTTTCATTGAAGGAAAAGAATTGAAAGTGGGGGGAAAATCACATTATGAAATAAATGTTTTTCTCCAAAACACGTTGGCCACAATTATTGGCACCCTTTTATTCAAAACTTTTTGCAACCTCCTTTTGCCAAGATAACAGCTCTGAGTCTTCACCTATAATGCCTGATGAGTTTGGAGAACACCTGACAAGAGATCAGAGACCATTCTTTCATGCAGAATCTCTCCAGATCCTTCAGATTCCCAGCTCCATGCTGGTGCTTCTTCTCTTCAGTTCACTCCACTAATTTTCTTTAGGGTTCGGGTCAGGGGACTGGGATGGCCATGGCAGAAGCTTCATTTTGTGCTCACTGACACATTTTTGTGGTGGTTTTGATGTTTGTTTTGGATCATTGTCCTGATGGAAGATCCAACCACGGCCCATTATTGGATTTCTAGCAGAAGGTCAGGTTTTGATTTTTTATCTGTTGGTATTTGCTAGAATCCAAAATACCATGTATCTGAACAAGATGTCCAGGACCTCCAGCAGAAAAATAGGCCCACAACATTAAAGATCCAGCAGTATATTTAACTGTGGGCATGGGGTACTTTTTATCCATGTGTGCACCAAACCCATCTGGTGGGTTTGCTGCCAAAAAACGCTTTTTTTAGTTTCATCTGACCATAGAAGCCGGTCCCGTTTGAAGTTCCAGTCTTGTCTGACAACTGAGTATGCTGGAGATTGTTTCTGGATGAGAGCAGAGTATTTTTCTTGAAACCCTCCGGAACAACTTGTGGGGATGTAGGTTCTGTTTGATAATTTTTTTTAGGCTTTCTGAAACTCAAGACTCAACTAATCTCTGCAATTCTCCAGCTGTGATCCTTGGAGAATCTTTGGACACTCAAACTTTCTTCCTCTCCGCGCATTAGGACGATTTAGACACACGTCCTCTTCCAGGCAGATTTGTAACATCTTTAGTTGATTGGAACTTCTTAATTATTGCCCTGATGGTGGAAATGGGGATTTTCAATGCATTAGCTTTTTTCTTATAGCCATTTTCTATTTTGTGAAGCTCAACAATCTTTTGCTGCACATCAGAACTATATTCTTTGGTTTTTCTCATTGTGATGAATGATTAAGGGAATTTGGCCTTTGTGTTTACACATATTTGTACTCCTGTGGAACAGGAAGTCATGACTGGACAATTTCATTCCTCTAGTCACCCTGGTGTGCTAAAAAATTTAAATATGAATGGGAATATACTTCAGAGATATTTTACTCATAAGAATTTCTAGGGGTGCCAATAATTGTGGCCAACATGTATTGGAGAAAAACATTTATTTCATAATGTGAGTTTCCCCCCACTTTCAATTGTTTTACTTCGATGAAAGGTTAGAATTTTGTGAATTTTTTTAATGAAAGATCAAAAGGATAAACAATGCAGATTTATTTTCACAGCTGCCTTTGCTTATATTTACTAAGGGTGCCAATAATTGTGGAGGGCACTGTATATACATCCTGTTTGTGTGTGTGTGTGTGTGTGTGTGTGTGAAGAACATTTTAATAATCCGAGGAATTTCCACTATAAAGAACCTTTTGTGCAATGGAAAGTTTCCATGGATGTTAAAGGTTCTTCATACAGATACCAATGAAGAACCTTTATTTTTAAGAGTGTAACCATTTTGATTTTAGTTTTCACTGTGGTCTGAAGTGGTACGCGTCCAGACAGAGTGCACCTCCCTTATGAACTAGGCCACACTTCTCTAGATCCTATTTTTATAAAACTATAAATAGTAAGAGCAGAGGGCAGAAGGGATTATGACTCAGATTGTCTGAATGATTCACAGGATTGAGTGATCAAGATGCATATAGGCAGGGGTTTCAACATTTGGATCCAGGGAACCCCTCCACATCCAGACTCTCAACCAAACTAGGGACCCCCAATGTAAAAATGCTAGATTTCCTAACATTTTAGTGACATAACTTTGATTAATAGCTTTAGTAGACATTACTGCCTTCTGTCATAATTAACATATCATTAATGTACCACATTTATTTTTTGAAATATATAGAATATTTTTAAACCCGTTGCAAGACCTTCATGGATACCCAGAGCTGGGACCCATATGTCTACATGTATTTTCACTTATTCCATTTTCAGTGATGAAATGGAAGAATTTTTCTGTAGTATTTTGTGGCCTTAAACCTAAATGATTTTAATTTGAACAGGTAAAAATAGTCAGACCAAGTTTAATGTTCTGACATGAGACCCTCAGGGAGCCCTTGAACCTGAACTGAGGAATGGAATGGTCTGTGTATTAAATGTTGAATTATAGCAAAGCTCTGGATCTTGTTTCAAGCTAATTGATTCAGACACGGATTGATATGAATAATCTCCTGTAGTCATGTGATCAAAATAGCCCTTGTGCTGAATACCCAAGCCAGTAGAGCACCTTCGCTGAAAGGTTGAGGTTACTTTTACACTTCGGTAAATATAGAAAATTTTAACTTCAGGTTTTTCTGATATTTTTAAAGGGGGATACACATTTGTATCCTACATCAGACATTTTCAGTGTTTCAGTATCATCATTTTGTGGGGCTTAAAGGGTTTTTGGGATGTCTGGATCAGGGACAACTCCAGGAAAGTGAAGCTGCCAGATGTGATCATGGACATTTTTTGTTGAGAAGAAAAACTTGTGTTTTTTTATTGCCATCTTTCGTGATGGGGCAGCGACTCAGTGAGGATTCTGACGAGAAAGAAATTGATGTTGCAGAACTGCAGGAGTGGTATAAAAAGTTTGTGGTGGAATGTCCGAGCGGAACCCTCTTCATGCACGAGTTCAAGAGCTTCTTCGGTGTAACGGAAAACCCGGAAGCGGCAGATTACATAGAAAACATGTTCCGTGCTTTTGATAAAAATGGGGTAAGTGATTCAATTTCAGTTAACTTACAAAAAGTAGGCATAAACACTCTCTAGGAGACTGTGTAGAAAATACTTGACACTCAAAAATAACATAATATAATTATAGAATATACTGTACATTCCTATGGCATATGTAATCTATGTAACTTCTTAGAATTCTCAGAATTTTTGACAGTTCAATCCTATTTTCTCTTTCCCTTTCATTTTTTTCATAGGACAACACTATTGATTTTCTGGAATATGTTGCAGCCTTGAATCTAGTGCTGCGAGGAAAGTTGGAGCACAAACTGAAATGGACTTTTAAAATGTATGACAAGGATGGGAGTGGCTGCATCGACAAAACAGAGCTCAAGGAGATTGTGGAGGTAATCATCCCTTGTGTCCTTTTCCGATTGTCAATCAGACCGACTTAAACATAAATTAAGATTACAATTCTTCAGTGGTTTACTTAAGAAAACAGAATTTGCATTTGTACTGAGAGTACAATTTCATGACTGGTTCCGTCACCTTCACCTTGACATTTAAACTTACAAGTGAGATGTTTACAGGGGATTAATCCATGTGTCCTCTGTGATAGCAGGACATTTGTGTGCCGAGATGCTACAATAGTTTTTAGTACCACTGTAAAGAAGACATTTATGCATTTATGATTAAAATATGCACCTTTACTTTACTTTTATAGTCAATCTACCGACTAAAGAAAGCCTGTCATGGTGAACTTGATGAAGAGTGTAACCTACTGACCCCAGATCAGGTGGTGGACCGGATATTTGAGCTAGTGGATGAGAATGGAGATGGTAACACCTACTATGATTCATTATTTTTCTAGACAGGCTAGCCAAACACTAGTCTTTTTTCTTCATTATATATATATATTTATTTAGAATTCATTGATGTTAATAATTAATCAAACTGAGGAAAAAAGTCGAGCTTTCTGCTTAAAGGCAGCGTTTATAAAGCAGCTGATGCTGAGTTTCTGTCCTGTGTCCACAGGGGAGTTGTCTCTGGATGAGTTCATTGATGGGGCGCGACGTGACAAGTGGGTCATGAAGATGCTGCAAATGGACGTGAACCCTGGGGAATGGATCAATGAACAGAGACGGCGCAGCGACAACTTCTGAACTCCATATTCACCAAAACAACCCTTAACATAAGCCTACCCCTTAACCAACATATACATATGCATAGTTCAGTTAACTTCAGTTTTAGTCATGGTTCATGAAAGTGAATCTTGAGTAGTCAGTACAAGTTATATATATCTTTTTTTTTTTTACCTAGTAGTGACTAACAGAATTCATTCTATCTACATGTATTTATATGTATTCATGTTTTCTTTATTGTTTCTTTCAATTTTGTTGCTAGGATCTGTGAACAGCTCACTTTAAATATTGATCTATTATTCTGCAGATGAGGTGCGTTTGTTTTACTCTATGTGGGATATTACTCAGTTAATAAATAACAACCATCAGATTCAAATGGGCATATGTGATGTTTGTAAATATATGAATATTGTAAAGACTGGAGTCTCTTGAAGGCCACAATTGTAAAAGTATTTGCATCTGTACATTTCTCAAAAATAAAAACTCGTCAATCATACATTAAATGTACTATTAATGAATTTCTCTTTTTTCTCATTTCTTACAAGCTCACGTTATAGTATTAGATACAATTTGGTGACTTGCATTTTTGTCAGTCGTGTTACATATAATCAATGGTAATAAGTAATTCTACAGTAACAGCATTACTAAGCATATTGCTGAATGTTCTATTGAAACTTATAATTAAATTAACATCATAACATCACTTGACGAAGGGCCTCCAAAAAGCATGTTTTAATTAATAAAAATATCCTGTAAAATATTTGTATCCCCTCACTGCAAATAACTTTTAGTCTCAGGGTGTCATCAGTTGACACCATTTGTCAATTATTATAAAATTTTGTCACTATTTTTTAATATCAACGGTGCTACAGCAACATAAAACTGCATTATAAGTATTTTAAACAGTTTTAAATATGAAATAATATTTATTGAATTAAAATGTTCAGCATGTATACAAATTATTTCTTAAATGTTATTATTATTTATTTTTTATGCATTTTATAAAATATAGGCCTAAGTAAGATTTCTTGCAGTGCATAACCTTTGAATGCTGATGTATGAGACTGTTTAAAGTAACGAACAAGAGCATACGTTAAAGAGGTTTGTTTGGGGTTTAAATATTTACTTCATTTCGATTTGACCTTCATTAACCTTGTCATTAACTTTCACCAGCTTTTAACAGCCTTTCAATGTCCCTCCCCGGATATATAAACAAGATGCTCTTGCACTCCCTGACGCTAGATGGCACTCAAGCCTTTCAATATAATGAATTTAAACCCCAACTCGAAGCCAAAGTGAAACCTGTGTTTTTGTTGTTTTTCTAGTTACTTTATTTACAGTAATTGAATCGAACTTTATGAACGGTTAAAGGGACACAAAACACACATTCAGCTTTATTGTTGAGGTAAGTTATCAGACCACCAGCTCTAGCCAGAACACAACGTATCTAACCAGTGGCTCTTTAACAAATTAGTTCTTCGTAAATGTTAGCTTGTCACGGTTTTTTTATGTTGTAATTTTAAACAACCATTAATTGCATTTTCTGTTAGCCAAAACAATGATTTTTAAAGTGGCATGCGGTATTGATTGACTGTAAGACTGTAATACATTTTAGATACAGAGTTTATGGAAAATAAAACCCACAGGGAAGTCCCTGCTCAAATTGAAAGATGGACAAGACGGTGCGGATGAAGGTATGTCTTATGTCTTCCTTTGAGTAACTTTGAGTAGTCTTACAGTTTTACTTTTCAAAGCTGTGTAAAGATTGCCTCTGCAAAAACATTTTAAAAATGATCCTCAAAATGACTATTAAAATAAGAACAAGTTTTCAGTGTGGCTGTGATACAGAAGAGATTGAATTAATTCAGATGCAGTATCATGCATTTGTGTCAAGTTATGATTGAGATTGTGGTCTTCCTCATTTGTTGCAGGTCCCGTGCAGCACAGGATGGCGGCTGCTCCACATGAGAGGAGATTTGTTCACCTGCCCGTCCACCGATGCCCTGGCGCACTGCATAAGTGAAGACTGCCGCATGGGAGCAGGGATCGCTGTACTCTTCAAGAAGAAGTTTCATGGAGTCGAGGAGCTTCAGGCTCAGAGTGAGTGTGAATTATCATTACTGACAAGTGCAACACATATCAAATGCATTTGGTTCTCAGTTTTCTTCTCTTTTGTGTAGAGAAGCAACCTGGGCAATGTGCAGTCCTTAAAAGATCTGGTCGGTTTGTGTATTACCTGGTAAGATGGCTTGTAGCGTTTATTTCACTTTAATTCACATCTGTTCTATGTTTTACAAAATCAGATGAGTTTTCTGGACTTTCAACTTTCTCTTTTTTGTTATTCAAAAATTACCTTTTCCACCTTTTTTTCTGCACTAGATCACAAAGAAAAAGTACAACCAAAAACCCACCTATGACATTCTCAAACAGAGCCTTGTGTCTATGAGAGAACACTGCTTGGCCAGTGGCGTTAACAGCATATCCATGCCTCGGTAAACTGACAGGTTTAATAAAAGCGTTATTTTGAATTTGAAATGCAGATATTGATTTTTAAATGTAATTACTTTGAATATGATTACACCTAAATGACTTTAAACAATGAAAAATAATTTTTCAGTTGTCAATACTCAAATATAGCTTGATAATTGCATTTTTAAATACTAATTTTGGACTTGTCTTTTAAAAAAATAATTTATTGTTCTGCTGAATGGACTGCAATAACTGATGTCATTTTCTCTTGCTAGGATTGGCTGTGGTCTGGATAAATTGGAATGGGAAAATGTGTCTTCCATTATTACAGAAGTCTTCCAGGACACAAAAATCTCCATCACTGTGTACACAATCTAGACCACGGCAGGTCTGAAACACGTTATTTCTTAAACGTTCTTAAAGAATGGTCAAAGGGTTGCTTTTTGTTCCAATGGAATTTCACAACGTACTGTATGGTGGGTGTTTATTATGTTCTGGGAAATATAAGCACTAAAGAATGTAAAAAAAATAATAATAAAAAACCTCTAAAGACTGTTCTAGTTATATGCTAAGAATTTAGATTCGATAAGTTTTCTTTCCTAAATTAGAATCCATTGGTTTCCATCCCAATGTTTTGTCTCTAAAGTGTATGGATGTTCTTTTCACCACTAGAGGGTGCATGTCTTGCTATTAAACTTTTCAAATCTTTCAAGATTGCCCCAGATTACCTCTGTAAAATAATTTAGAAATGATCCTCAAAAGGAAATAATAATAATAATTAAATAAAATATGATTTTCATTGTTTCATTGCATTGTTTGAGTCTTAAAATGAAGATATTGTTTAATAAGTTATGCCTTCAAGTTTATATTTTTCCAGTAAAATATCACTATTGTACCAAAAAATAAATGCACTGTAAATGACCCATAAATAATGACTATATCATTATTCTGAAATTCTTATTTCCAATTGATTCTTTAGTATAGCGGTTCCTGGTGACATTCAAAAGTTGTTGCTTAATTCAAAACAGCATACTAGCATTCTACTTTTTCCATATCTTTCTATGGCAGAAATAGTAAGAGTAGTATGCAGTTCTAAATTCAGCATGTGTCTCATTTCGAAGGCTGTGCCCTCCAAAGGTTGCAATAGTCAGCCGCATGCATCATCAAGGCTCTCTCATTTCAGAGAAGCAACCATTATAAAACCTACTGTTATTCCTTGTGTGGCATAATTTAGTTTCTTTCTTACTTTGGAAACAAATGTGACCTGTGTGTGTAGCCTTTGAAATGAGACGAAGCTAAAATGTGCAGATTTGATCCTACTGCTGTCAATGAGATTGTGCTCATGATAGGAAATTAACTCATGTTTATTGCATTAACATACAAGAAGCCCATTCACTACACCACTTTGCACTATCCCATTTCAAATTATAAAAAAATTTTTTTTTTTTAAAAAGACAAAATTAGAATATTTAAGCATGTGATGCTTGCAAACTATATTTTGGTTTGAAAAAGAATATACTTAGAATGAACTGAAATGGGTTTCATGCTTGGATTTTCACCCAGATGGCTTCTAAAGATTTTACTCCATAAAATAGGAATATACTGTCAGAAAAACATGTTAAAAATTGTACCCTTAGGGGTAGAACAGCTTGTTCCTTAAAAGACTAGCTTATCGACCCCTAAAAGGTGCATTTCAGTACATTTTAGTTTAGAGTAGCAATACATATGCTTAAAGGATTAGTTCACTTTCAAATGAAAATTAGCCCAAGCTTTACTCACCCTCAAGCCATCCTAGGTGTATATGACTTTCTTATTTCTGAATCAGAGATACATTAATAAATATCTTGATGCATCCAAGCTTTATAATAGCAGTGAGTGTTGCCAAATGAGTATGAGCTGAAGAAAGTGTCTCCATCCACATCCATCCATCATAAATGTTCTCCACATGGCTCCGGGGGGTTAATAAAGGCCTTCTGAAGCGAAGCGATGCGTTTGTGTAAAAAAAATCCATACATAAGTTATGAAGTAAAATATCTAGCTCATACTCTGTATCGTTCACTGCCATTATAAACCTTGGATGTGTCAGGATTAGGGTTGGGTACTGAAACGCGGTGCCAATAGGGAACCGGTTCCGACGTAAACGGTAGTAACGAGACCGAATAAGAAAAAAAATTTCGGTGCCTGATTTCGGTGCTGGTTTTTTTTTTACCGCCCCCTGGTGTTCCGGCGTCAACTTGCGTGACGTCGGTGCCGCCACTCGGCACACTTGTTGAACTGATAGCGAGAGGATTAATGAAGATTATTTGTTTATATTCTAATATTTAAGTTGTTGCACTGTTCAGTTCAGGTCATTAGGAAGAGAAAATGGAGATTAGATTACCCTGGTTGTAATCTCTATTAATTTCCAGTATTATTATTTTGTTTGATACAATATTGTTTTATGTGATATTATGTAAATGTGAATTTTATTTTTATATTGGTTTATTTATTATCACCATGTTACTTGTTTAAAGATTTAAGTTAATATTGTGTCCAGTTTGGCCCTGTTAATAAAAGGGTATTATTTTTTGACAAAGTGTGTGTGGTTTTGTTTTCTTAAGTACCGGTTCAAGAACCGTTTAAGCACCGGAACCGTTTAAAAAATACCGAGTAGGTACTGGTATCGGATAAAACCCAACCGATACCCAACCCTAGTCAGGATATTTATTAATATATCTCCGACTGTGTTTGTCAGAAAGAAAAAAGTCATATACACCTAGGATGGCTTGAGGGGGATTAAAGTTTGGGGTTATTTTCATTTGAAAGTGAGCTAATCCTTTAAGGTATTACTATGAACTTTTATGGGTAAAAAAGGTACAAAGCTGTCTTTTGAGGGACAAGCTGTTGTCAGTGTTGAGGTAATGCATTAGAAGTAATGCGAATTACATAATCAGATTACTTTTTTCAAGTAAATAGTAAAGTAACACATTACTATTAAAAAACAAAATATTTTTTCAAATAAGTAACACAAGTTACTTTTGTCTTACAAAGCTGCAATAATTAAATGTGTAAAATTACACAAATATACTTTGTATTTAATCTCACTGTATTAACCAATGTCTTTGTTGCAGACATTCAATGATTCAATTCAACCATACTAATCAGCAAAAATGACTTTAGATAAACATCACATTTGTGTTTCTTTTCTTTTTTTATTATTATTGCTGAAATAAGAGTGTCGAACTTTCTTCGGCAGCGCACAGCTGAAAGGTTTGTTTGAACTGTGCCCTCTACTGTACAGGTTTGAATTTGCATTTCCTTCAGCCTGATGCTTATTTTGAGGCTTTAAGGCTTATTTCCTTCAGCCCGAGGCTTACTTTTGGTGTGAAAGGGCCTTTACATTTGCCAAAAATTATTAACAAAACAAACAAGCAAGCCCAGCCCAGATGAGGAAAAGTAAAGCAAAAGTAGCGTAACGCATTGTTTTCCTTAAAAAGTAACTAGGTTTTGTTACTTTTTCAGGGAGTAACGTGATATTGTAACTTTCCCCAACACTAAACGTACAATTTTTGCACATTTTTTCTAAGAGTATAGGATATCCTTTAGATACCGCACTAAATACTATGTGAGTGTAGTTTGAATTGATTGTTAATTGGATTATAAACTTATGTAAAGTCAGCCATGTGATGTTACAAGAGAAGCAGTGCTGACCGAGGAAACAAAGCTGCTAAAATGACAGGGAGATTGTAATAATTTGCTTTGAAGTACCAATTTCCTTAAAGGCAGTTCATAGGCTGTATTAAACGATCTTAATCATAGGCCAGAAGCGGCTCCTTATCCTACTTTAAAATATCACACAACTTCTCGTCATAATAATCATAGTTATCTTGACAGTCTTCCCAGGGTGAAAAGTTATCTTCCTCATTCTCAACGAAAGTAGACCAAACGTACACAAAGTCCAAAGGCCTCATCATGCGTAGTTTACATCCCGCTCTAGCTAGCGCCTGAAGTCCGGCCTGTATCTCTGGTTCCTCCCACTGGAAAAGACGGGAGCAGTGGATATTAAGGCGCAGTGACTTGCGTGCTCGCAAGATCTCGACAAGCTTAGCGGCGCAGGCTGCGCAAGGGCTCGAGGACGTGTACCAGGTCACTGTGTAGTTGAGTGACTTGTCGTAATAGGCCAGCACCAGTTGAAAAAAGGCCTCTTCAGCGTGTGAACCCATATGCTCATCCTCCAGGTAACCACGAAGGCCGTCTGTCTCTGTAGCGGCCCCTTGAATGTCTACCTGGTAGCACAGGAAGGTCTTATTGCGCCCGGAAGAATATTCCACATTTTTAAACTGGAACTTAAAGAAGGTGGGGTTCATTCTGTCTCTGTGGGAAGAAGAAGGACATTTGGAGTCTTAAAGGTGCTACAGAGGATGTTTTGTTTTATACATTTTTGCAATATTACTTGAAACTGTCTTTACTAACTGATAAAAGACTATTTATTAAGTGCACTGAAAGGAATAATATTGATATACATCATCTGTGCACGAGGTAGGGCCTTAAAAACATCAGCCAATCGTTTACGCAATCATCGCGTAAACGATTGGCCCTCTGGCTTGTCAATCACTGCCATGACGTTCCTTGTGAGAGACGTGCGCGACTGCGCGCTCCAGTAACTTTCCACACTCCACAGGCGCCGCGTGCAATGTTTTTGTCAGGAGACAGGAGTAACAACTGCAGATTATGAGTTACCTGCGGTGAGTCCGACATAATGAATCCGCTAATACGACACAGCGAATGCCGGTGGTAAACACTCGTGTTCCAATACTTGTGCACGAGTTTTGGGAGGCGTTCCCTCGAAATGAGCTGTGAAGGAGGGGGGTTGTTCTTACGCATGCGCTCATTTCAAAAACTCAGTAACAGGCTTTGGTTTCTCAGTCGACGAAAAGATCCTCTGTAGCACCTTTAAGTAATACCTGACAATTTCTATAAGCTTTCCTGTTTTCTGATTTCAGCTGAATTCTAGCAAACAATGCTTAAGACATAAACCCACAGACTTTTATCACATTCCAATGTGAGAATGTGACTTAGTTTAAAGTAAAAGCTGGAAAACACTACACAAACCAATTTTAAAACACTAGGCATCATGCACTTATGTAAATGGTTACAGAGAAAAACTGGGCATCATACAAGACTGAGGATCACACACTGCTAGACTAGTTCTTCCGAACACAACAAACTCATGTAGAAACATGCACCTCGCTGCTAGGAGACATGACAGATGAAAATAATGTGTGTTATAAAATATCAAACGTGTTGTCAAACACATTCTTAGACTGAATGAAATCAAGTCTGTGCCCTTCATACACTTTGATTTTTATATATTATATGCCCAAAATCTATAGACTGGCTCTGATTTTCAGCAAAATCCAGGTTAAAAAACCAAAATGAGTCCATTAACATTTTTGCAAGAAGTGTTTCTGCTTGGAATGGGTGGCCACTAATAGGCTTACAGCAACTCAAAAGGAGTTAATGGACTTGTATGGAGCTCTTTGTTGAAATAATATTTTTATAAAATCTAGAGTTTTATTGTGATATTTGGAAGAAGAACCGATTGTCTGATAAGAACAAAACTGAACTTTTGGTCTTTGCATAACTAAAAGTCAGTGACCACCTAAACAATACACCCATATGTGCTTGAAGAACACTGAACTTCAAAACCAGACATTAATAGTGAACTAGTTCTGTCTAACAGATTCCACTCTTTGGAGAAGTATTTGCCATAAGTGGGATCATGGTTGTGAAGATTTGCTCCCATTCAAACATGAGAGCAATTCATTCCAGTGTGGTTTCAGGTCACTCAAGTTTTTCTGCATTAGGTTCAGTAAACCTTATGGATCTCACTTAGTGAAGTGCCATGAGATCTCTGAGCTTTCTGGTCCTGTGAATCTTTAAGGAGATTGCAGATTGTATGCTTGATTTTATTGTTACCGTGGGTGTAGCTGAAATAGTGAAACTGCTAATTAGTAGGTGGTGTCCACATAATAGTCATAAAGTGCCAAAAGCATTATGGATTAGGGATAGGCCTACTAGTCTGTGGCAGGGACCGGAAAAATGATAAAGACACAAAGAGAAATGGATTAAGCTGAATAGCACACAGATAAATCCTAAAGAAAAAAATCCAAAAAGCACTGGGGTTTAAAGCAATGCCATGCACTGTTCTAGTTCACAATGTTACCCAGCATGATGAAATTTGAGCTCTATCTGTGGTCAGAGGTGATCTCACCAAGTATTATTTCTAGATTGATAAATACTGCATTAAGTTCTTATCTATCATAAAGTTTTCATTTATTAAAATGTATTTTAAATGGTTAGTTCATCCAAAAATGAAATTGAAAATGTCGTTCAAAACCCGTAAGACCTTCGTTCATGTTCGGAACACAAATTAAGATATTTTTGATGAAATACGAGAAGTATCTGAACCACACATTGGCAGCAACGTCATTGCACCTTTCAAGGTCCAGAAAGGTAGCAAAGACATCGTTAAAATAGTCCACGTGACTACAGTGGTTCAACCGTAATTTTATGAAGCGACGAGAATACTTTTTGTGCACAAAAACAAAACAAAAATAATGACTTTATTCAACAACAACTTCTCTTCCATGTCATTGTCCTATGCTATTCACGTTGTAGACACAGTGTGGCGCTTCCGTGTTCAGCATCACACGCATGAGTCGTGCTGCTCACGTGAACAGCGCCGGCCAATATTGAGTCGCCGTTCTGACGTAGAAAACGGAAGCGCTGCACTGCATTCACTGTGTCAACGGCATAGGAGACTGACAGGGAAGAGAAGAAATTGTTCAATAAAGTCGTTATTTTTGCACACAAAAGGTTTTCTCGTTGCTTCATTCACTGTAGTCACATGGACTATTTTACCGATGTCTTTGCCACCTTTCTGGGCCTTGAAATGTGCAATGACGTTGCTGCCTATGTGTGGATCAGATACCTCTCATATTTTATCAAAAATATCTTAATTTGCGTTCTAAAATGAATGAAGGTCTTATGGAACGACATGAAGGTGAATAATTAATGACAGAAATTTCATTGTTTGGGTGAACTAACCATTTAAGTGTTTTTTAAACAAGTGGCAAAGTAATCTTAAAATATATTATGGTGTCATTCATGCTGTTGTAATAAAATATGAAACAGTTCAAGGGTGGATATTTATGTACAATGTTGTTTGGAGAAAATTTTGTCACGGTGATATTAGATGAAATGCAATATTTGTCACACAACATATATGCCATGCTGTTGTGAATTTTAAAAATATTGTACCCCTTAAAGCTGTATTTTACTCCCTTAAAGTAGGAATAAGTACCCTTAAGCTACTATTGGGAACCATTTAGGGGTAAATAAGGTACAAAGCTGTTTGACGTACCCTACAATGATCTCAAATGGAGGCAGCTCCATGGGCTCCAGCTCAAACTCCTCATCTTTGACAGGGCCTTTGGCTCCTTCTGCTATCTCCCCATTTCCCTGTGGCATCTCCTCAGTTTTTTGCTCATTTTCTGGGGTCTTCTCTGGCTTCTCCGGCTTCTTTGCCATCTTTTCATCTTTAACTTTGTTCTTTTCTTTCTCCTTTTGAGGTTTACTCTCTACTTTCTCCACTTTCTTTTCTTTCTTTTTCATCAGACTGCCTTTACTGGGAGTCTTGCTGTCCTTTTTGTCTGCCATGACTTAGCTTTGCGATGAAATGAGTCTGCTAGATGGGAGCGTGTCAGTAAGAGAGATGACAGCCTGAATATGTTCCTAAGTCTGAGAGTTAAAGATGAAGATAAAGATAACTCACTGTCACAAACAGGAGCTGGTCATAGAACGCACAAGGGAGGGAGACTGAAGGGCAGCTGCTCTCTTGTTTCCATGCTATAAAAAGGCCAAAGTATAATGAAGAGGGGGGGTTTCATACATTCATTGTTTAAACACAACACCGCCCAATTTTGTTCAACGTGCTTAAACTAGCCTTTTTTTCCCTCGGCTCAGTTTCAAATATGTAATGAGCATTAAAATATATATTCGTATATAACCAGGTATTCCCTCCCCTTTTTATCAGGATATTATTGCTGTTCACACACCAACAACAGGCAGTTTATTAATAACTGTAGTTTGGCAGAGAGTTCAGAATGACTCAGTCTCTTCACATAGTGAATGCCATTCAGTTTAGGCCCTTACGACCCTCACATCAAGGTTGCCTAAAGGTCAACATTGTACTGGCCAGTCCCTGAAGAACTCAATTTTTCACACTCACTGACCCTTTAGCAAACTGCGTCTGGAGATACTTCAGTTGTGTTGGAAGGAACTGAGTCACTTTCTAGAAGATAACCATCGCAGATGTGAAATACAGTGTATTTTAAGGTTAGACTCCTGCTGATGTACCCTCTCTAAAAATTCAAGTCATTACTAGTTCCCTCCCTGTCAGCATTTTTGAACCTCTGCCAGAGCTGGGAAACCAAGGAAAGTACAATGGTTTGGGCTATGTTTAGAATACTAGCATACTACTTACTGTACTTTATACTGCATAGTATACACTGTGTACTGCCTACTATTTAAAAAAAAAAAAAAAAGTATGTGAAACAAAGGTGCTATTCCTTGTTAAAAATATACATGTTTATTTTCACAGATCTGCCCAGTATCTTTTGGCTAATATTCTGGTTCATCCATAACAATAGAAATGGAAGATCAGTGCATTATGTATGGGATATTATGATGCAGTAGGTTTTGTTAGCCTACTTCACATTTTAGCAAATGTAGTATGTCATTTGAGTCCTCTGACATAATGTGCATTGTATACACACAATATATACTGCAGCAAGAGTAAGAGTAGCAGTCCCACACCTCTGACATATAGGCTTATTGTTATTGACCATAAAAAGCAGGTACTTGACTAGGATGTCAAATATAAAGTATATTGCTATAAAGGTTGTATAAATACAAAGAACACATCCCAAGAACAGAAATGTTTAATCAGTTATGAATTGTTTAAATATAGATATGTGAGTAGCTGAAGTGTTGGGTCATGTATCGTCTGTTATAAAAGTAGATGTACACATTGTGTAAAATACAGTGGTATCTATCTCACCTCCCCTGAACTCACGCTGAACTGCTGCTTCTCAAACAGGTGTCTGAATTGTACCGTTGATCCCGCTCTGAGTGGAGAGTTTTTAGTTCACATTAATTAGCAGTATGCTACATTCATTTTATTAGCATTTGACAGATGATACTCGCAATAACCACAGTGCATTGTGGGTATAGCCGCCATTTTGGTGGTATTCTGTGGTCAGAGATTTTAATTCATTTTCATTATTATGGCTATAGCAGGACAGAAAACCTCTTTAAATTTACTTGGTGCATCTGAGCTTTTATTTTAAAGTGGTAGAAATCATGTGAGTCTTTTAGCACTCACACAAATTATAGTATCATTGATAATGATAAACTCAGAGTTTCAATGCTAGTTAAATAATCCTTACCATTTTTATACCTGTGTTAATGTTCAGTTTTAAATGGCTCATTAAAGCTAGCCAGTTAGTGAATTCAGTGTGTTCTTATTTGATGTTATCCAATATTAGTTATTAAAGCAGTATAAATTTGGTTTTGGATTTTATAAGCTCTTTGTTATGCATAACAGAGAGTAGTTTTTTAATTAATTAAACATTAGCCTACATTTACTGGAAATATTTCAAATTTAATGGCTTGAAATATGTTATATGTAAGTTTAGCTGGGATAACTTAATGAGGTCACAGTACATCTATATTTAAAATGGATGTTGTGTACAGCCCTGATGTTGGAGTCTAGTCACGACCCCATGCCAGTTCTAAATGTTATTTTCATAGCAAATAAAACTGACCAATTTACCACACAAACACACCTACACATCACATCCACAGCAAATGACTGACAGGCATCCTTTGTTGGCATAGAGACTGTAATTACATCAGGGTTGCAATTTCTTTTGAGGTTTGGCAAGAAGGGAGCGTGACAATGAGGAAATGAAATTGCCACTGCTACTGCTATTTCAATATGGCTGTGCCATTCCTGCACGAATGTTGGAAATTAAATGTCAAATGGGCTTTGCTTTTCCATTTGAAATTTGCACAAATAGAAAATGCAATTGCCAATACAATTTTACCCAGAATATACTGTAGTCTTACTGAGACATTGGAAACTGAAATCAGGATTCACATCCCATATACAAACACTCACAAATGTTGTCTGCACTGCAGCAGTGCCGCCCCGCCTTGCACATAAATCTGTTGGAAATTGAGTGTATTGACTGAATGTCCTATGCTATTTTCTTCTCCACATGATCAGAATACAAGCAACTCTGCTGTTAAGACGCACAACCTAGCACAAGTGCGCTGTACTTATAACTGTAAATGTATACACACACTGACATGTGCTATGAAGACAGTGAAATTACTTGACCTTTGGCATATTATTGCATGACAAAGTATTTCACAGTTATGACAGGACAAGAAGTTAGGTTTGATAAAACACTTTTTACTGAAATGGAAAAGTCTTTTTCACACAAAAGGTCTTTAATGCACACCAACTCTTCTTGATATCCCACAGGCTTGATTTCTCTCCAAAGTTAGGGGAGACTACAGTCCACCATCAATGTTCTCCAATTTCCATTATTCCTGAAATATCATTATTTCCAATTACAGAACCTGCCTGCAGCTTTCTAGTGGGTTGGTTTTGTACCCAAAGAAACCCCACAAAAAGCTTGTCAGCTATATTGTAACTCTGTTTGACCAATTCTTTCCTTAAATTAATATAAAGCTAACTATTATACAACAAATATTTAATAAAGTTTTGCTGGAAATGAAACATTGTTTTTTCTTACAGGTGTTCTGAGAAAGCATTTGGCTGCAAGAATAGCTTTTCTGTGGTTCTGGGGTATAACATGCTGATGGAAGGAGAATTATGAAAATATTTATCAATTAATCAAGTGTGCACTGTACTTATCTAATCCTGTTGCATTTTTAGGGAGTGAAAGTGAGTACACAGAACACAATATTTTAAAAGTCTGCAAAAAGACAACCAGCATCTGATAATGAGTTAAGTCATAATAGGTTAACACTATATAATAGTTAATTTTATATAATTTAAGTCTAGCCTTTTGTACATTATTTAAAAAAGGGAAATATTTGCTGACAAAAGTATTTTGTTTGCTTTGGGGTAATTCTACAGTATTCATTGAGAGATACATATCAGGCACAATCCCCATTTTGCATTTGAGGTGTTTGGTTTGATATCAGTACAAAGAAAATTCTGTAAAGCTCTCTTTGCAGTTATGACCAAAGTATCCTATAGTTAGCCTTCAAGTAAATCAGAGTGTCCAAGTGTTTTGGCAGAAATCGGCATTGTTCTGGCCTGAGAGTCTTGCTAACCAGATTAAATATCTGGTCCACTGATGTGGTTGTTGCTGGCACGGTAAAAACTTTCTTGGCTACTTGTGAGAGCAATGGGAAATCGATGGACTTGCGTTTCCAGTATTGTAGTGGATCCTCATCTGTGGGTTCTTCGTGGAGATATGTAGACAGCTCCTGCTCCACTGTCTTGGCCTGGGCGGTCGGCCGCTGCTTAATGAAAGAAAACAGCTTGCAGCGTTTGGACGGTGACGGCTGGGCCTCTGAATGATGTTCTAGTGGACTCAAAGGCTGAGTATGCTTTCCAACCTCTTCCAGCAGCACCTGTTTGTGCCAGTCGCTGTCACTGCTCCAGGACAACTTGAACTGTGGGTCCAGGGTGGTGGCTGTTACATAAAGAGGGTCCTCAAGAATGCCTGCCAGTCTGCGGTCCAGAGCTTGAGACAATCCCATCACAATCCCAGAGCACTGGTGAGTTACAACCTCAGCCAGGTGCTTGCGGAGACCCAACACACAGGGCAGGGCTAGGCTGATGGACACGTGCTTGTCTCCTTGTACCATGTCTGAGGCCTCTTCGAAAGGCTCCAACACTTCAACCAGCTCCCGCAGCACTGCTTTTTCTAAGTTACCGAGAACTAGGTCATTTCTATCTACAATGTCTTCAAGAAAATCCACTGACTCCACCATTTGGCGCAATATCTTTAACTGAGCGTTCCACTTATCCATTGAAGAGGGTCTTTGCCAATTTGTTGAGGTATTGGAGCCAAACACTTGGACAAGTTTTTCAGGAGCCACTGTAGCAATTACGTAGTTATAGAGGTGGGCTGCTTTGTTTAGAGGAAGTGATATCTGAGGGGAAGCGCAAACTCCTTCCTTAACACATTGAGCTAGTAATCGAGCAAAACAGTCTATCCTACTTCGACCAAGACACTGATCTAAAGACTTTCGGTTCTCGTTGCTACTAATGGCTTCTTTGGCTTCTCCTGCTCCAGGCTCTTCGTCGCTGCAATCTTCCTCCCCTTCCTCATCTTCTTCATCATTTCCAAAGAGATTGAACCCAGGAAGACGAAAAGGAGATCTGTTTTCACAAGGCGACAGGTCAGCGACGACTCTGAACACTTTTCCAGACACGCCATGTGATTCAGAGATCTCATCAAACTCGCTGAGCATTTGCTGAGTGTTGCTGTGGTCTGTAAGGGGTAAGCATGCCAAAAGAGCGGATCTAATGTGCCAGTCTGCGTTTATGAAGTGGCAAGTCACTCCAAGATACCCAGCACCACAGCTGTTACCCACAGAGCTACTTCTCCACAGGTCAAGGGTCACACTACAGGACTCCGCTCCTTTTAGAGCCTGTTTGGCGGCTAGTTGAACTTGGGAGACATAGGCTGGAAGGAGCTGCTGTTGTATGTAATGGCATGGTACCGGTATGTAACGGGGCTCCAGGAGCTGAAGAAGCTCACGGAAGCCCTCATATTCAACTATCTGTGTCGGCTGCAGGTCTCGGATGATCATCTTGGCGATGGCTTCTGAGATGAGGGATTGGCGAGGGTCACTGTAGTCAAACTTGTTCATCCCAGGACTGCTTTGAGAGATCACTCGACCACTTGGTGGGCCAGTACAATTCTGCATTGCCTCCCTTTTCACATCTTTCTTCCTCACAAACTCATCATACATGGCCTGATGTTTGCGCTGTGGATGTGACATGATTATATACAAGTAAAATACATGTAGAACCAAATATACAAAATAAAGTAAACACATAATATATGTAAACCCCCACACACACACACACAAAACAGAATAATAAGGGTTTCCACATCTTCTGACAGGCTTTTGATTAATAAACAGACAAAGCTGATTTTTTAAATATTAAAAGTGGTCCTGCATAGATACAAAACACTGTTACATACCAAAAAATAAACCCTTACCTTTAAATGTGTAACAAAGTTAGAAGTAACTGTCCGTTTAGCCTGAATCCTTGTGCCACAAGCTTTGCAGTTTGATTCAATTTTGCCATTTTCTCCCTCACAGACTATATTGAAGTAATCCAGAATGGAGACCCTAGATTTTGACGCCATCAGTGATCTTGTTATCTTCCAAGATATGAACAATACTGTAAGAATAACACCGAATAAAAATGAAAATAATTTGATATCCTCTTTTGTTTTCCGAAATATCAGCCTAGCTTTGGGATGCAATGTTAACAGCCTCGTCTCAGCAGATAAAAGGATAGTAATCTGACCGAGATAGCGTGTTCACCTGATCTGACACTGATCGCTTCATCCTATCATTGTGAAAATATCTTCTCGGATACACGTCTCAATAAAAACAAAACACACGCCCGTCAAATCTGCGTTAGAGCGCAAACGATGTATTATTCCCAGTGTCAGCTCCGGCCGTAAACATCGCTATCCGCTAGCAGCGCTTATGAGATGAACACCAGGAAGTAGACAGCGAATGGGCAATTTATTTATTTATTTACCATTCCGCCTCTATTTGTCTGTTTTGATTTTATTCGTGAACAGAAAACCACAACTTGATACAAGGCTAATTAAGTAACCATAATAATAATAAAAAAAAACGGAATTTCTTATATTTCTCGTTTTGTACATAGCCTACGCTAATTGAATGCAGTGATTAAATGTAATCTTGCTGTAGCTAAAACAGACACGAAAACGAGGACGCGCCTTATACTTACTGCTCGAGCACGTTTACAAAGTCTCTTTTACTTTTTTCTTTTTTTTAAGGTTTCAGCAGGAATTTTTGTTGTCAAGAAAAGTTTCTTTGTAAATACGAATTACGTTGAACACAATTACTAAATGGTTTGCTTGGATTTGAGAAACCAGGTAAGCGTATATGGCTTGGCTTTGTTAAATCACATTATCTAACCATAGAAACCCCAATAAATTTACCACCTTTTACAGCTGTTTCCCATTTTTAAATGCAAATGCATGGGGTTTTTCCTATGAAATGTTATACTGATGTAGATTACTAACTAAACTGATAAGTGATAACTGTATATATAGTAACTGAGGTTATTATAGTTATTGCATTTTAAAAGGATGAAATGTTTAACCAAGCAGAGCAGGTTCAAAAAAACTGAAAACTAAAAAAAATCTGTAGTAAGTATATACATTTACAATTTGTCTGGATTCAACTGTGCAATTACTGCTCAAAAGATAACATGGTTCATCAGTCATTTTATTAGGAAAGCTTGTTTATACAATAAGAATGATTTCAGTGGTTCTCTTTACATGTCAAACATTCAACATAGTGAAATTGTTCTAAGAACTAACAGTCTATATATGGTTCACAAATAAAGATAAATAAAGATTATAAACGAAAGTGAATAAGGTCAATGTTATTCCTCTTTTATTTCTGGTTTAGTCTTCTCTGTCTTCTCTTGTTTCTCCTTCATCTGCATCTCTTTTCTTGTAGCGAGTATTGCACTTTGTAAGGATGCAATCTCTGCTGAGAGAGTGATGACTGGGGGAAACAAAATGTGCTTTAGTTACATAAAGTGTTAACAGTTAAACCCAAAATACAAGAAATAGCATTTCCCTAAAAACAAATAAATTGTGGTGAAATAACACTTCAAATTTAAGCCACACAGTAAATGTGCAGGGATAAAATTAAATAAGCAAGCCATATTTATAGAAGACATCACAAAAGAGCTCACCCTCTTTAAAAGCAGACTGAGCTTGCTTCAGATTTTGTGGTACAAGGATCCCAAACCACTTCAAAGGATCTCTGTGCTCTGGTGTGGATGATTCTGCCTTTGTTTTTACTTGAGGGTCTGTGTCTTGTTCCTCCTCTTTAACCCCCTTTTGTTTGGTATTTATTCTCCTCCTAAGACCTTTTGTCAAATATAAAACAGTACAATTCCTCATTATGGTTTTAAGTCCCTACATATATAATATAAATGGTATGATAAAAAAAATAGGCAACACTGTGGAAAGAATCTTAATAAATCAAAAATTAATACATTAATTTTAATGGCAGTAAGTCATACCAACCCGTCTCTTTCGCTCCAATGTCTTCTATTGTGTTATTTTTCGGTTCTTCTGTTTTATTCTCTCTTCTCTCACATTTGAACTCAGCTGTTCCACCTGCCAACAAGCTGTTATTAAGGCAAGCACATGTAAATAATTAAGACTTATGCACACGCCAATGTTATTTAAATGCATGCGATGACATACGGACCTGGCTTCAACATGAACAAGCGGCTCCATCTCACTAGCGTACTGCAGAACGGAGACCTGCTTATTCCCCATTGAATAACGTGCCTTGGCAATAGAAAACCATCCCTGTGTAACAGAATTGAGGGAATTCTATTCAGAATAAATTACAAATAAAAATGTTTCGTGTACAACACGTAATTGAACATGCTTGATTCCATTCATGAAAATGTGTTTAACCTAATCAAGTGTAATTGCGCGTTTCACCTCTTCTATAAGGGAATTGAGTTTATGTCGCTTCTCCTCAAGAGCCTCGAGCTGGTCCATGAAAAGCAGCAACTGCTCGTCCAAACGATTATGTTGATCAACACGCATATCTGTCATTTTATTCGACTACACAGAGTTGAAAAATAAAAAAACCGGTAGAAAATAAATGACTTAAAAAAGAATCAGAGATGTATTCGTGTAGGACGCTCTCAGAGATATGTTTAGAACCTTTACCGGTCACGTGACAAGTCACATGGCATCAGTTCGACATGTTACGTAGGGATTGCGTAGGTCTTTTTTTACAGTCTATGCGTAGGTTAGTATGAATTGTGTGAATACCATATATACTTTACATAATTTTTGTTTGTGCTTTCTGATGACATTATTCAAGCATGTATATCATTTACACAAATTATTACCCAAAGACTTGGTTTGTAATATTCACACACTGTGTTTTGGTGTAATCTGAATTTGCTGAATATCTCGCTTGCAAAAAAATTAAAAAATAATTTTTTTCAGAGGCACCACCGTGCATACGAGGGTAAGAAAAAGAAAAAAAAATGTTACTTCCCATACCGGGAGTCGAACCCGGGCCGCCTGGGTGAAAACCAGGAATCCTAACCGCTAGACCATATGGGAGATATATACTCAGCTCGACAGCAGACCATTTAAATGCAACATATCTATATATACATTAACTTCTGATTAAAATGTGTACTTATCATAGTGACCGTCATTCGTGTTAATTCTTTCAATATCGTATCCAGCGTTGCAAAAGTAAATTATTAAACGTAAAGCTCAATGGCGGACGTTCATTTTATTTTCACTAGCCATCCAAAAGATGGGTGCTGCGTTGTGTATGATTGTAAATCATTGGCTAGTACTAAAATTAATAGCAGGCTAAAAAGGTAGTATTCTCATGTATCACCAAAATTAAATTCGGAAACCACTGAAATGGAAAACTGAATAAACATAATAATGTACAAGTATAAAACCCCTATTCCACTGCAAGCTACTACCACCTCCGGTAGCTCGCCGTGATCGTATAGTGGTTAGTACTCTGCGTTGTGGCCGCAGCAACCCCGGTTCGAATCCGGGTCACGGCAGGGTTAAGTCCCTATCACGGCTTAGGAGTGTGCTTTTTGGCCTTTATTGGAAGCTTAATTTTGTTTTATGCCTTACTTTAATTACAAATGCTAAACGCGATTTAAAACACAAAACGCGTTCATTCACAAAATGTGTATTTCACCATTCGCAATCACATGTGACGACATGCATGTTCCGAGGAGATCGTCCAACTGCAAGCCTTGTAAATATCACGAGGGGTTGTTCCTCCTATAGAGCCTAATGGTGATTGGGTAGCATAAATCACGTGGACTTACAGTAGGACGTGACTCGGTGGCGCGATGTATCTGCAATTTGATTATGTAGTTTCATAGGGCAGATAGGAACACTGTTCACTGCCGCGTTCTCCAGCTCCAAGAGGACAGTTATATGCAACATAAAGAACAAGTTATCAAACGCGGGACACCACATTTCTTGGATAATTCATAAATCATTACAAAGTAAGTACAGACGTATCAAGCCAAATCGATTGCAGTATGATATTAACACGTTATTTGTGCAAGATAAAACATGTACCCTAAGTTTTTATGATGCTACTATTTATATTTCTTTCTCATAATGTTTTTTTCCTTTCATCCATCCACCTTTACAGATGCTGAAGGAAGCAGAAACTATAAATCATCCCTATTGGCCACGCAACCTGTCTATTCCCAACTATGTGGCTAATGACCGTTCAATGTCAGAGATTCTCATATTCCTGTTCTCTGTGTCTGGGATACTGCTGCTTGCCACCTGGTCACTGACTGGGCGTAAAGTGTCTGGGAGCAGACTTAGTGGATGGAGAAGGTTAGCTCTGTGCTGGTTCACTGTGTGTGGCTTCATCCACGGGGTGATTGAGGGATGGTTCTCTTTATACTACACTATCATTCCTGAAGACCAGAGCTTCCTTTCTCAACTGTGTGAGTGAGGTTCAAAGTCTATTTGACTCAGTTTATCGTTAGGAAATACTTTGATACTTTTCCCTTAATGTCTATGAACATTATCATTACACATTTTTTAATGCACAGTCCAGGAAACGTGAACATAAGCTGCGTTCAAGTCCTCCTGGGAAGTTCGTATTTACGAGTTGGAAAGTCCTAATGCTGTCTTTACATGCTATCGGAAATATCCTACATCCCACTTTTGAAGGCGTGATTACAAACTTGTCACGTTCAAGTGCTCTGTTGTGGGAAAAATTAGTTATCATGGAGGAAACCAGGTTTATTCTTGCCTATTTCTTGGAAAAATTGTATTAAAGCCCAAATGTCTTGAAGATATTTAATTTTTAAATAAAATGGAGCGTCCCACGATAAACATTCACTGCGCTATCAAGACAGTATTCTTGCTTACGGTTCTGGGATTTTGGTCAAAAACAGACTATTTTTATATAAAAAATACATTATGCTTCAAATGATCATTCATATTTGCAAATATGCACAATTTTAACAAGACAATGTAGCCGGGTTAGGAAAAACTAATAAAGAATACCAGTAACAGCATCAATCTTTCTCCCCTCCGCCATGTTTAAAGTTTATGACCTGCCCAACTCGGGAACTTGTGTATCAAAATGATCTCCTAGTAGTAAATACAACTTGACAGGGCATTCACGTATAATTTCCGACTAGAAAACTCCTATTTACGATTATTCTGAAAGCATGTGAATGTCAGGTAATTACGACATTGGGTGTTGGTTCTACAAAATAAAAGTCAGCCATTTTTAGCTCTAACTCTATAAAATGAATAAAGAATGTGCATCAGATGTGTTTTTGCTTTTCATGTTTTTAATTAATTTATAAAAGTGCTGCAAATAGAATTATATATTCTATCATAATTATAGAATTTTTAATTATAGAAAATAGATTTTTACATGCAACTTAGCTATTGAATAAGTAATTCTACAACAAATTTACCACAGACGCTGCATATTGGATTGAGTTTGCAGTTTCCCACTCATAATTATGATATTGTGGTGGCGTTCACTTGTTCAACTCGTAAATACAATCTTTCTGACATGACTTGATCGCACCACTATTCATACATTTCCCGAAAATGCTTTTCATCCTCTATAGGGAAAGAATATTCCAAAGGAGACAGCAGATATGCAATGTAAGTTACACATATGCTTGTATGTTTATGCATTAAAAATGAATCTATGCACTGTATCTAAACTCCTTTTATGGGATCTTCTCTCCAGAGCGGATAATTTCACCGTTAGTATGGAGACAGTGACCGCGTGCCTGTGGGGTCCCTTCAGCATTTGGATTGTTCTGGCCTTCCTGTATAATCGTCCTTATAGATTTGTCCTGCAGCTCATCGTATCTCTAGGTAAGACTTGTGTCCTCCTACTGCATATGCAATTATAATTATTATATAGCTATTTATTCCACATCTTTTCAACTTGAAAAACTGTGTGTTAGAGGGCACAATTCAGTCTGATGTATAACATTTCTTGCAGGTCAGCTGTATGGTGCAGTCCTCTACTTCTTCACTGAGCACAGAGATGGATATATTCACAGCGAATATGGTCATCCCATCTATTTCTGGTTCTACTTTGTGTTTATGAATATTTTGTGGATTATCATCCCTCTCATTCTTATAGTGGACTCGTGGTGTCAGCTATCTACCTGTCAATCCATGTTTGATAAAGCAGCACCGAAAGGGAAGTCTAAAAAAAACTAGACCAGTAGAAAATAGAAGGAATATGGAAAAGAAAAGAACCAAAATTATGTACACAATTCTTGATAGCAGATACAATATGTTAAGACATATTTTAATAGTTTAATTTTTATAATAAAACAGTGATTTGCTCATGGGAGAAAATAGAAAAAGCCTGAAGTGTAATCTGTCAGTAATCTGTGAGATCTTCATTACATTAATGAAAAAGTGTTGATTAAATGCTCATAATACTGCTCCAGCAGGGTTGTGTCATATTTATCCCTGTTTTTATGGCACTATTGCACTATATTTTCTCTGCTCAGGATCTGCCTTTCTTTATGTTCTGTTGCTAATGAATAAGTAAATTGTTATCAATTGATAACATCTCAGATTTTGATCCAACATGATCCAATTCTGCTCATTTCATTGTCACCTGGCTGGTCACTTTTCAAGAGCCACATACAATGAGAGTGGGAGCCTAAAATAAGGGGCACAGCTTTTTATTATTCTACAATGGACAATTTAATCTTCTTAAAATATGTGCATTTGTTTTTAAAATAAAAGCCACTTCACCAAACTGTGTCTGTCTCTGAGCTCAAAAAGTAAGCTTAATCTGTTCTTTATAAGACCTTATATATTTTTCTAATCCTGTCTTGTTTGTCTTAATGAGCATTTCATGACATCATAATTATATGGATAATTTTTCTTTAAAGGGTTATTTCACCCCAAAATGAAAATTGTCATTAATTACTCACCCTCTTGTCATTCCAAACCTGTAAGACTTTTGTTCATCTTCAGAACACAAATTAAGATTTTTTTGTTGAAATCAGAGAGATGTCTGTCCGTCCATTGACTGCCTTTGCAACGACCACTCTGAAAATCCATAAAGTTTATAAAGAGATCATAAAACTAATCCATATGAATCGAGTGGTCTCTCAGATTTTCATCAAAAAGATCTTCATTTGTGTTCCGAAGATGAACGAAAGTCTTACATTGCATATCTGCTGTCTCCTTTGGAATATTCTTTCCCTATAGAGGATGAAAAGCATTTTCGGGAAATGTATGAATAGTGGTGCGATCAAGTCATGTCAGAAAGATTGTATTTACGAGTTGAACAAGTGAACGCCACCACAATATCATAATTATGAGTGGGAAACTGCAAACTCAATCCAATATGCAGCGTCTGTGGTAAATTTGTTGTAGAATTACTTATTCAATAGCTAAGTTGCATGTAAAAATCTATTTTCTATAATTAAAAATTCTATAATTATGATAGAATATATAATTCTATTTGCAGCACTTTTATAAATTAATTAAAAACATGAAAAGCAAAAACACATCTGATGCACATTCTTTATTCATTTTATAGAGTTAGAGCTAAAAATGGCAGATTTTTATTTTGTAGAACCAACACCCAATGTCGTAATTACCTGACATTCACATGCTTTCAGAATAATCGTAAATAGGAGTTTTCTAGTCGGAAATTATACGTGAATGCCCTGTCAAGTTGTATTTACTACTAGGAGATCATTTTGATACACAAGTTCCCGAGTTGGGCAGGTCATAAACTTTAAACATGGCGGAGGGGAGAAAGATTGATGCTGTTACTGGTATTCTTTATTAGTTTTTCCTAACCCGGCTACATTGTCTTGTTAAAATTGTGCATATTTGCAAATATGAATGATCATTTGAAGCATAATGTATTTTTTATATAAAAATAGCCTGTTTTTAACCAAAATCCCAGAACCGTAAGCAAGCATACTGTCTTGATAGCGCAGTGAATGTTTATCGTGGGACGCTCCATTTTATTTAAAAATTAAATATCTTCAAGACATTTGGGCTTTAATACAATTTTTCCAAGAAATAGGCAAGAATAAACCTGGTGTCCTCCATGATAACTAATTTTTCCCACAACAGAGCACTTGAACGTGACAAGTTTGTAATCACGCCTTCAAAAGTGGGATGTAGGAAATTTAAGTGACCAGCCAGGTGACAATGAACTTAAAGAAAACGGGTTAGTTCACCCCAAAATGAACATTCTGTCATTAATTATCATTCTAAACCTGTAAGACTTTCGTTCATCTTCGGAACACAAATGAAGATCTTTTTGATGAAAATCTGAGAGACCACTCGATTCATATAGAACTAACCCGTTTTCTTTATATTTGATTTAATTATATGCCCATCAATTCACAATTGCCTTGTGATAGGTTTGTGGTCTTTGTGGAGATTTATTATAAAAATAATAATAATTTAAAAACACTACACAAGAGTTTGTAGAATTAATGATTAAATAAGAATTTTAAGAATCAAAATGCCGAAACCCGGGATCGAACCAGGGACCTTTAGATCTTCAGTCTAACGCTCTCCCAACTGAGCTATTTCGGCTATGAAAACCCCTTCTGGACTGAAGCCATAATTTTTTTTCAGTGACTGGTAGTAATTGATAACATTGTTCAGAAACACACCATTCGTCTTCATTCTCAAAGCAATTTTAGTTATGAAATCATGTATGGATGCCTTTAAAAGAACTTGATCTTTAAGATGATGTCACACATTTGTGGGTGGGACGTTGTGAAGATCTGGTTTAAAAATGGGTGTCATTAAAATTTGGACAGTTTATATATGAAGGTAAACTTGGCATTTCGGGTTTTTTTTAAATAGTATTTCTTGTTAATTCATACCTTCTTAAAACTTCTTTATGGGGAGCAGGACTGTTGCCAACATCAACAAGCAGGACATTCACTCCCCATCCCCCATGGGCTTTGTGTTTCTGTATGGACATTATCTGAAAAGAAACACAAAAATTTCTACAAAAACTTTCTACTCAATACAACCCTCATATCTTTTTTTCAGCAGCCATTGGTTTCTGAAAAAAGGGTCACCCGTCGACCGTTATCAACTTGTGTGTTTCTGTTTTCCGTAATTGTTCATGTTCATCCTCCTGATTTAGGGAAATAATTTATCCACTTACTAATCATGCCATCGTAGTACATGCATTTAAACATACATGTAAATCATGCCACTACATTTTAAGATCATAATATTCGTTAAAACAATGACAAGATTTTTTTTTTGGGTAGCGAATCAGGACAACGCGTTTTTCTCAGACACTCTTTACTTAAACGAAGTCTGACGGAAGAGTTAACAGCTTTCACGCACTTCTTTCAACATAAAAGTCTCGATCCAGAAAAAAACACGTTGTTGTTTGTTTGATTGCACAATGAAAACGGTCTTGCGATTCACTGCCCTAAGCAAAGAGCAAAGGAGTCTTTTATCGCCCTCTACAGGAGAAGCAAAGGGCGAACTTACACATTATAGTTTTACTCTGATCTTAACACAAGGGGTCGCTCTTTCATAATGTTTGAAGCAGCCCTCAAAAGAGAGCTTACATTAAATTATAAATTCCTATCACGACTTACTAAGGATTTAGGTTCATTTTGTCACCTTATTTCATGCTTACTATTTAAAAATCATAATTCAACCAGGCAAGATGCATGATAATATTACTTTTTTTTGCACCAAGTATTGATGTATTTGTATTAATGTATTTGACTAAATGAAGCTTTGTCAGCAATCTATATAGGCCAATTTAGTTGTAATAAATTAGTTAACATTTTAGCACTTCCAGTTCCATTGACCTGAAGTTGATGGGTTTTTTTGTTAAATGCCTGAAAAAGCTCAAGACATTTTCACGTTTTATTCATAAAATACATCAGTATCTTGTGTTCTTTTTTTTTAAAGCGTAGACTTGTCTTGTAAAAGGCATTTGCTAACAAGTGGCTATATGGGACTACATAGGTTGCCAGGCAGGGACATTAAATGTTTCACACCAAAAAATAAAAAATGCACTAATCCCCTTTCACGGCCTTGTGTTTATAATTGTGCGATCGCAAACAATTCTAACTCGAACTTTTAGAGAAAATGGTTTTAAATAAAGACTGAAAAGGTTTTTTTCTTTTTACTTCTGCAAATTGCATTTAGGCTTCAATTCATAAAAACATTGTCATTGAGTTCATTTGTGAAGATTATTATGATGAACAAAAGAGTTTATTTTTTGCAATAATCCATAAAACAAAACAAAAAATCTTTTTGGGTTTTTGTCAAAGGGAAACTAAGTGATGACAACTGGGTTGGCCAACAAAAATACACCATGACTGCAGAGCTCTATTCAGTATCTATTATTGAGAATAAAAATGCAAAAGCATTAAAGTATCTTTTTAGCAAATTCAGTTTTAAATGTGCATACATGAGAGATGTGAAAAGAAAGCTTAATACAAACTGCAGGCCTTACAGGTTGCATTTAAAAATGTGAACATTTAATCTCAATTAATGTCATGCCTTACTAGGTTGTTCCAGTAGAGTGTCTATGCAACATTTACATCAATCACTAAAAAGTAAAGCATAAAATAAAAATCAGCCGTCCCTGGGTGGGCTCGAACCACCAACCTTTCGGTTAACAGCCGAACGCGCTAACCGATTGCGCCAAAGCTGGGGAACAATAGTCTGTTAAGGGGGGGGGGGGAAAGGAAGGAAGGGGGAAGAAGGGAAAAAGAGGAAAAAAGG